>VZQC01006976.1:514145-554823 GCA_009823505.1 Rhizomys pruinosus
TCCTCCTCCTCCTCCTCCTCCTCCTCCTCCTCCTCCTCCTCCTCCTCCTCCTCCTCCTCCTCCTCTTCTTCTTCTTCTTCTTCTTCTTCTTCTTCTTCTTCTTCTTCTTCTTCTTCCCTTTTAATTTTATATTAGTTCTAAAATAGGCATACATACCCTCCATCCATATATCAAGATTACAAAGTCTGTGGTAGACTAATTCTAGAGCCTGTTAAGGAATTCACATTAAAAGAGCACAGCTGCTTTCAGATAAAGAGGAATGTAACATTAACATTGCTCAGTTTGCCTTACACCTAGGTACTTGGTGCTAGCATTCACAAATGAGGGAAAGCATTCATCATTTGTTTTATGGGACTGTGTTACTATACTTATCATAATATCTTCTAGTTTCATCCATTTCTTTTCAAAGTTAATGATGTCATCTTTCTTTACTGCTGCATAGAACTCCACTGTGTAGGCATACCATATATTCTCTATCCACTCATCAGTTGAGGGGCACTTGGGTTGGTTCCAGCTCTTTGTTATTGTGAAGAGAGCTGCAATAAACATGGATGTGCATGTAGCTTTGTGGTAGGATGAGTCTTGTGGGCACATCCCCAGGAGTGGTATGGCTGGATCAGGTGGTAGGCTCATTTTGAGTCTTTAAGGGTTATCCACACTGCTTTCCATAGTGGTTGTACCAGTTTACATTCCCACCAGCAATGGATGAGTGTCCCTCTTTCCCCACAACCTCTCCAGCATTGGGTATCATTTGTTTTCTTGATCTTAGCCAGTCTTATTGGAGTAAGATGAGATCTAAAAGTGGTTTCAATGTGCATTTCCTTAATCATTAGCAATGTTGAACAGTTTTTAAGATGTTTCTCAGCCATCTTTATTTCCTCACTTGTGAAATCTCTGTTCAACTCTTTACTCCATCTTTTGAATGAGTCATTTTTCTTTTTTCTTTGTTTTTGGAGTTTATATATTCTGGAAGTTAATGCTCCATCAGATGTATCAGCGGTGAAGGTTTCCTCCCACTCTGTGGGTTTTCTCTTCACTTCCCTGATTGTTTCTTTTGCTGTACAGAAACTTTTGAGTTTAATGAGGTCCCACTTGTCAGTTGTTGACCTTATTTCCTGCACAGCTACCATCTGATTTAGAAAGTCTTCTCTTACACCTATGACTTGTATGTTGCTGACAACATTTTCTTCTATCACCTAGAAGAGCTTTTTTAAAAATTTCATTATTTATAAAGATTTTTACCATTTGTGCATGTGTGCATGTGTGTGCATGCAGATGCTGGCAGAGGCCAGAAGAGGGCATCAGAACCCTTGCAGGTGCAGGCATTTATGTGCTGCCGTTTGTGGGTGCTGGACTCTGAACTCATCACCCCCCTGACAGAGCAGCAGGGGCTCATAACTGTGGCGTCATCTGTGTGAGGTGTGAATCAGGCACACACATGCCAAGACAGGTTTCTGGAGGTGAAAGCACTTCCACTTCTCTCCTCCAGGGTGAGCTCTGGGGTTCAAACTCCAGGGCTAGGCTTTTATCTGCTGAGCCATCTCACTCTCCCTAAAAGGCTAATTTTAAGGCTGGGAATATAGGATTTGTTTACTGCGATAGAACAGGGACAATTGACTCCAGAGAAGTGAAAGGGAAACACTTTTTTTTAAATGTGTATGAATGTACTGTCTGCATGTAGGTCTGTGCACCCGTGTTGTGCAATGCTGCAGAGGTCAGGAGAGGGCGTCGGATTCCCCTGGAACTGGAGTTAAAGACGGTTCTCGGCCGCCATGTGGGTGCTGGGGATCAAACCCGGGTCCTCTGCAAGAGCAGTCAGCGCTCTTAACCGCTAGGCCATCTCTCCAGCCCCAGTATTTATTTTTTTAAACTTAAAGCTCTTGGGGCTGGAGAGATGGCTCAGCGGTTGAGAGGTCCAACTGCTCTTGCAGAGGACCCGGGTTCGATCTCCAGCACCCACATGGTGGCTAAGAACCGTCTTTAACCCGGGCGTGGTGGTGCACGCCTTTCATCACTGCACTTGAGAGGCAGAGGCAGGCTAAACTCTATAATTTGAAGGCCAGCCTGATCTACAGAGTGAGTTCCAGGACAGCTGGGGCTATAGCTGTCCTGGAACTCACTCTGTCTCAAAAAAATCAAAGATTTTAGCCGGGCGTGGTGGCGCACGCCTTTAATCCTAGCACTTGAGAGGCAGAGGCAGGCGGATCTTTGTGAGTTCAAGGCCAGCCTGGTCTACAGAGGGAATTCCAGGACAGCTGGGGCTACAGGGAGAGCCTGTCTCAAAAAGACAAAAAAAAAAAAATTAAAGATTTTTATTTTTTGCATATATGAATGTTTGAATCGCATCATACATACACGCACACCACGTGCATGCCTGGTGCCTGCAGAGGCCAGAAGAGGGTGTTGGAGAATCACCATGTGGGTGTTGGGAACCAAACCCAGGTCCTCTACAAGGGCACAAAGTGCTCTTAACCACTAAACCATCTCTCCAACCCCTAGTTATTTATTTTTTTAACATGATGTAACCCAGGCTGGGTTGAAACTGTCAATCTTCCTGCCTCTGCCTCCAAGCTCTAGAACTACAGATGTAGGCTGTCACTCCCAACAAGGGGAAGGAAGCTTTATTATTTTTTTTGATTGAGTGATTTTTATTTTGTGTGTTATTAGTGTTACACCTGCATGTATGTAAGAGCACCTGTGCATGCAAGGGAAAAATGTGTGTGATCAAAGATTTTCAAAGGTGATGCTGACTACCATACTATGAGCATTTATAGTTAACAAAAGGATGATGGAGAAAAATCATGACAGAAGCTACAATGGATCAGACAGAAACTGATTATAAAGGAATATTTTGGGATATTATTTCCACCTTCTAGGGAACCACAGTTGATTTCTTCTGACTGTCCTCTCAAATTGCACTATTCTGCCTTTCCTCATTGAAACAGTACAACTTACTTGAATGCTGAACTTAATTTCTGAGTAGTTGACCTGATTTTGTAAATTTCTGTTTTTTTTTAATTTCCAAGAATTATGTGCATGAATATATTGTGTTTTGATCAAATTCATTCCCCTCCTACCCTGATCCCCCTTCCCTTCATCTGTATTCCCTCCCAATTTCATAGGTTCTTTTTAAAATTTTTGGTATGTATGTATGTATGTATTTTGTGTGTATCGGTGTCTTGCCTGCATGTATGTAAGTGCACTCACGTCACACAATGCCTGTGGAGGGAGGCCAGAGAGCCAGAAGATCCCCCTGGAACTGGAGTTAGGATGGTTGTTAGCTGCCATGAGAGTGCTGGGAACCGAATTCAAGTCCTCTGCAAGAACAGTAAGCTCTCTTAACTGCTGAGCCATCTCTCCAGGCTCCCTTCTTTTTTAAAAGCCACCGAGTCTTCTTAGCGCTTCCAGTATAGCCACTCAGAGAACTCATCCTTGAAGAAAGCGGACTCTGCCTCTCCCAGCAGCCAAATTCCTCTTACCTAGAGGTATGGCTTATGTGATAGCCTCTCCTCTCCATACCGGGATTTTGTCTGGCTTGATTTTGCACAGGTCTTGTGTGTGCTGTCATAGTCACTGTGTGTTTATGTGTACAACCTCCCTGCTGTGTGTGGAAAACATTTTTCACTATAGTCATTCACTTCCTCTAGCTCTTTCAATCTTTCTGTCCCATCTTTCAAGATGATCCCCAAGCCTTGGAAGGGGTGTGTCTATGCTATAGATGTCCTACTTAGGGCTGAGAACTCTTGGTGGTGAATTTCTTATGTTAAGTTTTTCTTAAAAAAAAAAAACAACAGGTGCTGGAGAGATGGTTCAGTGGTTAAGAGGGCCAACTGCTCTTGTAGAGGACCTGGGTTCAATTCCCAACACCCACATGGCGGATAAGAACCATCTTTAAGCCAGGTGTGGTGGTGCACGCCTTTAATCCTGGCACTTGGGAGGCAGAAGCAGGTGGATCTCTGTGAGCGCAAGGCCAGCCTGGTCTACAGAGTGAGTTCCAGGCCAGCTAGGGCTATAGAGAGACCCTGTCTAAACAAACAAAAAACAGCCAGGCATGGTGGTGCACGCCTTTAATCCTAGCATTTGGGAGGCAGAGGCAGGCAGATCTTTGTGAGTTCAAGGCCAGCCTGGTCTACAGAGTGAGTTCCAGGACAGCTGGGACTACAGGGAGACCCTGTCTCGAAAAGACCNCAGATCTTTGTGAGTTCAAGGCCAGCCTGGTCTACAGAGTGAGTTCCAGGACAGCTGGGACTACAGGGAGACCCTGTCTCGAAAAGACCAAAAAAAAAAAATCAAACAAACGCTAAAGGGGGGGGGGCTGGAAGATGGCTCAGTGGTTAAGAGCACTGGCTGCTCTTGTAGAGGACCTGGGTTTGAATCCCAGCAACCACATGGCAGCTAACACCTGTTCCTAACTGGATCCAATACCCTCCTCTGTTCTTTGTGGGCACTGCATGACACATGTGCACTTACATACGTGTAGACATAACACTCATACACACCAAATAAAAAGAAAATGAACAAAACATCTAAAAAATATTTTTAAATCCACCAAACAAGAACGCCAAAACAAATACTCAGATCTGGCCACAGAACTATTCTAAGTTGGATGAATAGAGAATACGTTAGGAACCAATGTGTAGAATTGGTTTCTTATTTATACATAGCCTCTCTCATTTTGAAAAGTATAGCCAGCTTTCACTGTCAAGATTTTCAGCAGATTTTATTGAGGTTATGGAAAGTTAAAGTCTGTACATTTACTTTTGCTCTTACACAACTATTCAATTTTTAGGACTTTTCATGTATTATGATAAATAATGAACAGTAATGGAAACAAAGTTATTTATTTTAAATATTTGTTTTATTTATGTATGTGCACATATGAGCTCAGGTACCTTCAGAGGCTAGAAGAGGGTCCTTGAAACAGGAGTTATAGGCAGTTGTGAGCCACCCAGTCCTCTGAAAGAACAGCCATTTCTCCAGATCTGTGGCGGTGCATTTTAAAACAAGCTTGTGATTTTCTTCTCCCCACACCCTTTTTGAGTCAGGGTCTCATGTAGCCTAGGCTAGCCTCCAAGTCACTACTGTTTCAGAGTATGACCTTAAACTTTTAATCCTCCTATCTCCACCTTTCAAGTGCTGCAATTACAGGCATGTACGGCCATATCTGCTTCCTCCTGGGTAAGATTCCAAGGTGTTTTACTGTTCAGGATACAGTTCAGAGGTAGGGTACTTGCCTAGCATGTGGAAGGCCCTGGTTCAATCTACAGCAGTACTAGAAAGGAAAAGAGAGGAGAGGAAAAGGAAAGGGAAGGGGAAGGGAGGGGAGAGGAGGGAAGGGGAGGGGAGGGGAGGGGATGGGAAGGGATGAGAGGAATATGTTTACTTTTCTTTTTTAATATTTTTATTATTTTAATTTTACATGTATGAATGTATTGCCTGCATGTATGTAAGTACACCTGTGTCATGCAATGACCTTGGAGGTCAGAAGAGGGTATCAGATCCCCTAGAACTGGAGTTAGGGACTGTTATTAGCCACATGTGGGTGGTGGGAACCAAACCCAGGTCCTTTGCAAGAACAACCAGCTCTTAACCATTGAGCCATCTCTCTAGTCCCCATGTTTACTTTTCTTTGTGGGGGGGAGCTTTCTGAAGTTGTTTCTCATTGTACTTGAGGCCTTGATTGTTAAAACATACACTTTAATAACAGTAAAATTTTCTAGATGATAAGAACATTCAAGTTTTATTGTTAAAACAATATAACGATTTTAAATAAAAATATTGAAAAAAAACCCAACATTCATAATCTCACCAACTCAACAAATATTTTCATTTTTGTATATTTCTTTGTAGATCTTTTCCACACACACCTAAAACATGTTATGTACAATCAGGCAAAACTCAGCTTTGCTTTCTGGCACCAGAATGTTCAAAAGACTCTTTAAAATCACGTGACCATAGGATCTCTCATTTAGTATATTTACATAGGTTATATAAACTTTAAGGTCTTAAAATTCTCAAACCCTAAAGAACTAGGGTACCTTTTGCTACAGGGAAACACCGGGAACCCTTCATGGAATGAGATGGGAAATAAATGAATGAAAGGGAATTTTCCAGAAATTCATTTTGTCCTCATAATCATAAGCCTTTTGTCAGTTTCTGAGATCTTGGAGAACCTGTATCTGAAGGATGACTTTGATCTGTGATGTCCACAGTCAAATTTCCTACGTTAAAGGCCCTATTATAATGGCACTGCTGAGAACGCTCCTACACAGTTATAATCGGAGAGCATTTCTGAACATGTCTTAATGCAATGAAAGTTGTAAAGGGTAAATTTGTTCATCAAAATGTATACTTCCATTCAAATATGTGTGAAGAAAAGTAAGAATATTGTTTTAAAATTGCAAGTTCAGAGAAGAATCATTTGAAGGCGCCTTTCTCCACTAGATTATACATGCTGCAGTTACTATTTATTTATTTATTTATTTGTCTTTTTGAGACAGGGTCTCCCTATAGTCCCAGCCGGCCTGAAGCTCATATGTAGACCAGGCTGGCCTTGAACTCACAGAGATCTGCCTGCCTCTGCCTCCCAAGTGCTAGGATTAAAGGCATGTGCCACCATGCCCGGCTTTATTTATTTATTTATTTATTTATTTATTTATTATTTTTATTTTTTTGGTCTGAACTCCTCTTGACTTAACTTTCGTTGTTTAGATGAATCAAGAAATTAATTTCTTTTGGTTTTTTATTATTTTTTAAATTTTATTTATTTATTTATTTATTTATTTATTATTTTTTATGTGTATGAGTGTACCATCTGCATGTAGGTTGGTGCACTCATGTCATGCAATGCTGTGGAGGTCAGAAGAGGGCATTGGATTCCCCTGGAACTGGAATTAAAGATGATTCTTAGCCTCCATGTGGGTACTGGGAATCGAACCCAGGTCCTCTCCAAGAGCAGTTGGCACTCTTAACTGCTGAGCCATCTCTCCAGCCCCTATTAATTTATTTTTATTTGATGTGTGTCTATGTAAGTGCATGGTGTACAGTACCCATGGAGACCAGAAGAGGGTTGTCAGATATCTGGAACTAGACTTAAGGACAATTGTTATCTGCCATATGGGTGCTAGTTACCANCTGTACATTTACTTTTGCTCTTACACAACTATTCAATCTTTAGGACTTTTCATGTATTATGATAAATAATGAACAGTAATGGAAACAAAGTTATTTATTTTAAATATTTGTTTTATTTATGTATGTGCACATATGAGCTCAGGTACCTTCAGAGGCTAGAAGAGGGTCCTTGAAACAGGAGTTATAGGCAGTTGTGAGCCACCCAGTCCTCTGAAAGAACAGCCATTTCTCCAGATCTGTGGCGGTGCATTTTAAAACAAGCTTGTGATTTTCTTCTCCCCACACCCTTTTTGAGTCAGGGTCTCATGTAGCCTAGGCTAGCCTCCAAGTCACTACTGTTTCAGAGTATGACTTGAACTTTTAATCCTCCTATCTCCACCTTTCAAGTGCTGCAATTACAGGCATGTACGGCCATATCTGCTTCCTCCTGGGTAAGATTCTAAGGTGTTTTACTGTTCAGGATACAGTTCAGAGGTAGGGTACTTGCCTAGCATGTGGAAGGCCCTGGTTCAATCTACAGCAGTACTAGAAAGGAAAAGAGAGGAGAGGAAAAGGAAAGGGAAGGGGAAGGGAGGGGAGAGGAGGGAAGGGGAGGGGAGGGGAGGGGATGGGAAGGGATGAGAGGAATATGTTTACTTTTCTTTTTTAATATTTTTATTATTTTAATTTTACATGTATGAATGTATTGCCTGCATGTATGTAAGTACACCTGTGTCATGCAATGACCTTGGAGGTCAGAAGAGGGTATCAGATCCCCTAGAACTGGAGTTAGGGACTGTTATTAGCCACATGTGGGTGGTGGGAACCAAACCCAGGTCCTTTGCAAGAACAACCAGCTCTTAACCATTGAGCCATCTCTCTAGTCCCCATGTTTACTTTTCTTTGTGGGGGGGAGCTTTCTGAAGTTGTTTCTCATTGTACTTGAGGCCTTGATTGTTAAAACATACACTTTAATAACAGTAAAATTTTCTAGATGATAAGAACATTCAAGTTTTATTGTAAAAACAATATAACGATTTTAAATAAAAATATTGAAAAAAACCCAACATTCATAATCTCACCAACTCAACAAATATTTTCATTTTTGTATATTTCTTTGTAGATCTTTTCCACACACACCTAAAACATGTTATGTACAATCAGGCAAAACTCAGCTTTGCTTTCTGGCACCAGAATGTTCAAAAGACTCTTTAAAATCACGTGACCATAGGATCTCTCATTTAGTATATTTACATAGGTTATATAAACTTTAAGGTCTTAAAATTCTCAAACCCTAAAGAACTAGGGTACCTTTTGCTACAGGGAAACACCAGGAACCCTTCATGGAATGAGATGGGAAATAAATGAATGAAAGGGAATTTTCCAGAAATTCATTTTGTCCTCATAATCATAAGCCTTTTGTCAGTTTCTGAGATCTTGGAGAACCTGTATCTGAAGGATGACTTTGATCTGTGATGTCCACAGTCAAATTTCCTACGTTAAAGGCCCTATTATAATGGCACTGCTGAGAACGCTCCTACACAGTTATAATCGGAGAGCATTTCTGAACATGTCTTAATGCAATGAAAGCTGTAAAGGGTAAATTTGTTCATCAAAATGTATACTTCCATTCAAATATGTGTGAAGAAAAGTAAGAATATTGTTTTAAAATTGCAAGTTCAGAGAAGAATCATTTGAAGGCGCCTTTCTCCACTAGATTATACATGCTGCAGTTACTATTTATTTATTTATTTGTCTTTTTGAGACAGGGTCTCCCTATAGTCCCAGCCGGCCTGAAGCTCACTATGTAGACCAGGCTGGCCTTGAACTCACAGAGATCTGCCTGCCTCTGCCTCCCAAGTGCTAGGATTAAAGGCATGTGCCACCATGCCCGGCTTTATTTATTTATTTATTTATTTATTTATTTATTTATTTATCTTTTTGAGGCAGGGTCTCCCTTTAGTCCCAGCTGGCCTGTTATTTTTTTCAATCTTTACTTTTAATTATGTGTATCTGTGTGTGGTTATATGCATCTGTGGTGCAGGTGCTTATGAAGTCCAGAAGAGGGTATCAGAAACCCTGGAGCTGGAGATGCAGGGAGTAGTGAGCTGCCAGATATGGGTGTTGGAAACTGAACTCTGTAAGAACAACAGGTGCTCTTAAGCAATAAGCCATCTCTCTAGCCCCTGGATATTAGTTTTCAGTTATTACTTATTGATAAACATTGTGGCCAGAACCTACTGACATATCATTCAGTTAGTAAATTGATTCCATTATAGATCCAGCATCACAGACAAAGCATCTCCCCCTGAAATGATGTTTCCTGAGATTAGGCAGCTAATGCAGTTAGTTATAGCCCCCAAACTACCAAGTTCTTTCAGAACACCTTTCTCTTGGTCTCCATGACAAAAACCAGTGGTTTGTCTCTACAGTTTTGCAGCATCCCTTCAGATGGCCTGATTCCTGGGCAAAATGGAGAAAAGAAATATATCAGATTTACTTATTTCTTTTATTTATGTGTTTGTCTACATGCCTGCTCGAGTTTATATGCACCAGGTGCATTCAGGTTCCTCGGGGGCCAGAAGAGGACATTAGATCTCCTGGAAATGGAGTCACAGAAGGTTGTGAGCTGCCTGATATGGGTGTTGGGAATCAAAATCAGGTCTTCTGCAAGAGCAATAAGAAGTCTGAACCCTCGGGCAGTCTCTCCAGCCCCTAAAAATAAATAAATAAATACTTGAGTTCTGACTTAATAACTTAAATTCCTTATCTACCTAAATACTATTCATTAGTAGTATAAACACATTGACCTGTGTTTCCCTTTGTAGTGCTAAGGAGTGTACCCAGGGCCTTGACCTGCTAGTCCAGCCCAGTACTCCTGAGCTATAGCCCAAACCTCCCGCTTGTTATTAAAGCCTATTTACTAATTCTAATGTGTACTAAAATTACTCTAAACTTATTTTTTTTATTTTTAAGAATAAATTCTTGTTAAAATATTTTCTTACATTTATTTATTTTATCAGGGGGCAGAGGTCACACATGTGTCGGGTGTCATAGCACGCAGTGCCGGAGTCCATTCTCTCCTTCCAACATGTGGGTTCCAGGGATGGGACTCAGGGTGCCAAACTTGGTGTCAAGCACCCTTACCTGGGGAGCTATCTCATCAGCCCAATTTTTAATTTTTAAAGCTAACATTACAAATAATTATAAATAATAACTACTCCACTACAAGATTACATACCAAGATACATCAAAGCAAGTAACACACAAAGAGCCCCCAACGAAACCAACAACAAAATAACCCTTTCTTTCTTAATTCCACCGTGTTAGACATTTCAAACTCCACAAGAGATCATTGAGTTAACCAGTCAGGACCCCCATTTCATCAGTGGGGGATGGGAGGCACAAAGATGTCCAACGCCTTGAGGTACTTGGAGAAAGGCAGAGTTCCCTGCCCAAGTTAGGTGGTGAGCCCTGGAGGGAGAGGACCCCCCCTCCCAAGGGAAAAGAGATGAGTTTTACAGTGTTTTAGGTCCTAGCTCCTCACATGGGGATTTACATTTTGGAACTCACATTCTTCCAAATCGGCTGTCATTGAACATTCTAAGAAACTTAGCAGCTTAAAAACAGACCATTTGGTGCAAATCAGAGAAAAAAAAAATTGCAGCATTATCATTAACCTCATGCAGCCAGACATATCTTTGATAAAAAAACTACTTTTTAGCTACTCAGCATAACACATCTTGAAGTCATTCGGGATCACACATCCTGTACATAGATTCCTGTAAACCTTAGGTAAAGCACAAAACTCATGTTCTGTTCATTCCAAATATTTGCCATTGAGGGATTAAAAGTATAACGTTTCAGAATGCATAAAAACTCATCACACATTTTCCACTTACAATATTATTATTATTATTATTATTATTATTATTATTACTATTTTATTGTTTTGGTCTTTTTTGAGATAGGGTCTCCCTGTATCACCAGCTGGCCTGGAACTCACCATGTAGACCAGGCTGGCCTTGAACTCATAGATCCACCTGCTTCTGCCTCCCAAGTGCTGGGATCAAAGGCATGAAACACCATGCCCAGCTTCAATCTAATTATTGTATTATTAGTTTATTGCTAATTCAGAACCTTTTCTGAAAAAAGGAAGTCCCAAGATAGGTGCCTTGAGATTCCAGATTCTTGTGGTTTTAATGTCAGTTAATGAATTTTTTTTGGTATTGGAGAATGAATCCAGGTCCTCAGACATAGTAGGCAAGCAGTCGACCACTAAGCTACATCCCAACCCTCTTTTACTTTCTATTTTGAAACAAGAGTCTGACTAAGTTGCCCAGGTTGGCCTTAAACTTATACTGTTGTCCAAGTTGGTTTTGAACTTGTGATCTTCCTGTTCAACCCTGAGTAGGTGGGGTGACTAGCCTGCACTGGGCCTAGCTTAGCTATTTCATTTTGAATTTTTTTCTATCCATTTTATAGTGTCATAAGATCCTACCAAATGCTTATAGAAAATTAATGACTTCCACATCAACATCTAATTCGAACCAGGCTTCTATCAGAAAGCTATCTCATGAATTTATATATATATATATATATATACATATATATATATATATGAAGGTAGATGCACTGTTAAAACACAGCACAAGGCAGAGAGTGACATCTCTTGTGTCACGTGGCCAAAGTTCTATTAGACAGTGTTAGTACACCAAAGAATACACCTAATGCTTAACAAACTCAGGGTTGGTTCAGGTTAACAGGTCCATAGCTTGAACATTTATTGTGATCATCTTTTCTTTTTGTAATATTTGATCACGAATTTTAGTGAACAAGAACTGTCATGAACAGGTGTACATCTGATGACACAGCTAACTAAATACAGAAAGGATGGCCACAGGAAGCTTATTTATCCCATTTGTTCTTGGCAGATTACCCAATGTCACATGGGCACATGGGCTGTGTCTTCAATATGCTCTGAAGAACAACTTTTATTTTATTTTATTTTTCTTTTATTTTCGAGACAGGGTCTCCCTGTAGCCCCAGCTGCCCTGGAACTCACTCTGTAGACCACTCTGTAGACCTCTGCCTCCCGAGTGCTGAACTTCAGTCCTTCGCAAGAGCAGCAAGTTTATAACTGCTGAGCCATCCCTCCAGCCCCCAATGTTTAAAATGATAAGCATATATAAAAATATATGAATAGCCAGGCATGGGGGCTCACACCTTTAATCCCAGCCCTTGGGAGGCAGAGGCAGGCAGATCTCTGTGAGTTCAAGGCCAGCCTGATCTACATATTGAGTTCCAGGCCAGCTGGAGCTACAGGGAGACCCTGTCTAAAAAAAAAGACCAACACACACACATACACACCCACACTGAGAGAGAGAGAGAGAGAGAGAGAGAGAGAGAGAGAGAGAGAGAGAGAGAGAATCTTAGAAACAACATAATATCACTAATCCTTGGTTCTTTGAAATACTTCCTAACATCCCGTCAGAAAATACCCCCAGACTAGTCTCTGGAGATGACAGACTCTATGTCGTGTTGTATGGGAGAGGCAGAACTTAAACCTTTCTATGCCATCTTCCAAGGCATCCTGGTTAGGCAGGGGCAAAAAGGTTGGAAGTGGTGCCTGTTCAGCATTGCCTAGACTGGAGGAGCCGAGCGTTCTTATTAGCAATTATTGTAAAGTGTTCAATCGGCTTTTGACCTGTGGGTCCTTTAAAAGTGTGACCACAGATAATGCAGAGACAGACTGTATTTCTCCTGATGTGGGGCCCCAGAATCTGTGTGCTAAGAGTGGGCTTGAGTTAGGGTAGAGGGGACAAGTGGCTGTTGGGACCCAGTGCCCAGACAACAATCTTGCCCCTACTCACTTGGGCCGGAGAGCCCTCCAAACTGGTCCTGTCAGAACTGCCAGCTCTCCACACCTGGTCTTTCTCACTTTTAGATGTTAAAAAAATCGTTCTGTTTACAGCCAAACCACTCTTTCATTTTATTCCAAATTATCTGTCAGAAGCATCTCCTCTCTCAGCCTCCCTTCCTTAAGAATCTCAAACAGCCCTGTGGTGCCAGGTGAGAAGTGGCATTGGCAGGGCAAATCTGCCCCTGGGGCCAAGGACCCTTTCCACATTTCAAAGGAAGCAGGGCGCCTTTAACTTCTGCCTTTTATACGTAAGATCCAGGTACTTTGTGCTACAATCTCAAAATTCAACCTACATTCAAGAATCCAGATTTTAGCCCGGTGTGGTGGTGCACGCCTTTGATCCCAGCACTTGGGAGGCAGAGGCAGTCAGATCTCTGTGAGTTCAAGGCCAGCCTGATCTTCAAGGTGAGTGCTAGGACAGTCAGGGCTACAGGGAGACCCTGTCTCAAAGGAAACAAACAAACAAACAAACAAACACAGATTTTTAAAACAGAGACAGAGGCACATTTAATAACCTAAGTACCTATGTAAAAGACCTCTGCATTTGATGTTTTAGCCCAACATCCTTTACATTAAAAGAGAAACACCTTTGATTTGTTGTTGCATGTTGAAATGTCTTTTTTTTTTTTTTTTTTTTTTTTTGTCTTTTTTGAGCCAGGGTCTCCCTGTAGCCCCAGCTGTCCTGGAACTCACTACGTAGACCAGACTAGCTTTGAACTCAGAGATCCTCCTGCCTCTGCTGGGATTAAAGGCATATGCCACCACGCCCATCCTAAGATGGTTCTCAGCTAGCATGTGGGTGCTGGGATTCGAACCTGGGTCTTCTGCAAGAGCAGTCAGTGCTCTTAACAGCCGAACCATCTTTCCAGCCCCTTGTTTTTGTTTTTAAAGCTTCTTAAATTCAAAGTTAAAGCTGCTACATTTGAATTGTCTCACAGCCTCCGTGCGCCTGTAATAATGCCACGTTGCCCTTTTCTGTCGTTGTGGGGTCAGCGGGCTGGGCAGCTCTTTACATAGCTAGTGCTCCTATTGGCTGGCAAAGCAAATTCCGGGGATAGATAGGATTAAATGCTTCAAAGAGGATTCCCTAGCCCTCCCTCAGAGGAGGATCAAACAAACAAGCTGGTCTAGTTTTGGAGCAAAATAAGCTCCGGGGAAGGAGAAAGTGCCTGTTTACAAAAAACGTGTGGCCCTTCCTAAAGCTGTCCAGTCCTGTTTCCTCAGACATCCTGTGAAGGGTGGGCGGAGTTCTTCCCTTGAGGCAAATGTGGGGTGGATCCACTTCCACTACATCCGGTTGAACCAACCTTGGGATTCCTAAATCGGGTCACAACCCCAAACCTCTTCGATAAACCCAGCCAAGAAGTGAAATGTTGTGCCATAGAGAAAGCACTTCGCAGGAACTTTTATCTGCACACTTTCCCAAAGCTTAGGCCCCAGAAGATTAAAGTAATAGAAACTGTTTCGCATTGTAGCAATTTGCTCCTTGTCCAGGAAACAAAACGCCCCCACTCTCTCTGTTTCAACCCTAACCCCTTTTCCAAACTGTCCCATGCGGAGTGGGAGATGTCGGCCGGGATCGGGGAACCAAACTTGGGACGTACGTGTTAACCCATTGTCATTGTGGGCTGATTTCTATTAATAGGAGATAAAGCTCCTATTAATGCCCTTATGGCTCTGCACAAAGTTAACTCTTCCTTGGCCAGTGAAAACAAACAGACAACAAACACGTCTTACCCAAACAAGAAACAACCATGCATATACCAGGGCTTAGTAGGACTCCCCTTAACAGGCCAGACCCCTATGCCCATGAAGGCGCAGGGGCAGCGGGTGGCCTTTTGGTGTCAGCTCAGCTTTGCCACGCACCAGGCTAGAGCCACAGCCGCCAGGAACACTGCGCTGAAAACGGTGGCAGCCAAGGCCTTGCTGGGGTCGCACGGCCGGGAGCGCTCCTCTAAGGACACGCCGCCCGAGGACGCACCCGCGCTGGCCCTAGACAGGAGCTCCGAGCCCGCAGCCTGCCGGGCCTGCACCGTCCAGCGGGGCACGTTGACTTTCATTTCCATGTCGTCGATCATCTCGCCCACCTGAAGGATCTCGCGCTCCAGCTCTGGCAGATCCGCGACGTCAAAGCCACCCTCGGCCTCGTGCCGCACGCTGCGTGCGCTCAGGGCGCGGGCCGCCACCCGGGAGGAGCCACCAGTCACGCCGGTGCGCACGAGTGGCCGCCTGGGCGCGTGCAATGGGAAGGCGGCTCCCAGTGACAGTGCGCGCTGCATGTCGGCCTCCAGCAGGTCCAGGCAGCCGGAGAAGGCCACCCAGAGGCGCTCGAACTCGGCGCGCTCCTCGGCCACCAAGCCCCGGTCTCGCAGTGCCACGGTCAGCCGGGCGCCGGTGGCCACCGCCAGCTCGCGCGCCTTCTGCCGAGTCTTCTGCAGCTCCTCGCGCAGATCCTGCGTGTCCGCCGAGCCGCCCACGGTGAGCACCAGGTGATGGTAGCACGCGGTGGTCTTGTTGAGCGCATCCAGCAGCGCCTTGGACTCCTCGGTGGCCATCGCGGTCCTCTCTCACGCCCTCAGCGTCTCAAGTCGCCCTGGTGCCAGCCTTGGGCTTGGCGTCGCCCACTCTTCTTCTTCTCATGGCTTTGCCGCTTTCCCTCGACGGAGCGCTCCGGATGTGCTCGCGACGTGCGCCTCGGACAACCCACGGGGAGAGGGAATCCCGTTAGCTGCCTCCCATGCGTTCGTGCATCCTTCCCGGCCGTGCTCCGGGTCACACGCCGAGTCTCTGGACGACCCTCGCCTCCACCGTGGCTCCCGGTGAAGTCAGGGGTGCAGACCCCATCCTTGATCGTCCCCACGTCGCCAAACTGAGCGCCGCGCCTCGCCGCTGCCAAGAGCAGCGAGGTGGCCTCTCCTAGGACATGCCTATTGCCTCTGTCAGGGCTGGGTGCTCGCACCCCCCGGACCAGGGATAGGCGGGGCCCAGCCAGGGGGAGGTCACGTGTACCTTTCCCTCCGCTCCCTTCCCTGCAGCCCATTATAGCTCTGGAAGTTTGTGCCTCGCGGATTCAACTTTTTCCACCTTTGCAGATAGGGAAACTGAAGCCTGGGTAAAAAGAGGACTTGGCTCATGCGGAGCCTGCGCAAGTGAGAGGAACCGGGGACGCTGACTCCTAGACCCTGTGCGCAGCAGAGCGGGGTGCTGAGTAGGACTGGCCACTCTGTCCTGCAGCACCGGCGGCGGCAGGCGATCGGCCTGGCAGGATGGTTCTACGTGGGGGTCTCCTGCACCGCTGTCCAGCCACATTTTAGGGACGCAGCTTGGACCCCACCCCTAGTGTCAGATCTGCTCGAGGTCCCGCCCTCTCCCTTCCTGGGCACGCGCACTCGCTGACTCTGGGAGGGTTAGTTTGAGTAAGGAAGCGCTGAGTCGCCGGAGCCACACCCCTGGCTGGGCCGGACACAATGATTGCTCTAAGTACTTGTCACTCTCTGGGAAGGGGGCCTCTCATTGGGCAGACCGGGACTAGGCTCCACCCAACGGCGGAGTAAAGGGGTGGGCTGGAGAGTCGAGCCACCGCGCCGGGGCGGTGTGTACCGAGGTCCCAGCAGAGGGTCCCGGAGGTGCTGTCGCAGCCCAGGGTGAAACTATGTAGCCTCTTAAGTAAGTGTCCTCGGCGGGTGTCCTCTCGCGCCTCCCTTCTCTCCGGGCACCGAGGCCGGGCGGGGCCTGGGAGAGGAAGGGGGAGGGCCTCTCTGCTCGCTGCCTGCGCCCCGGGCTTTGCAGATTGGGCCCTGGGGTCCGTCGCGGGCTGGGCCTCCCCTCCCGCGGGCTCCTAGGCTGTCCACAGCTGGGCGCGCCCTGCCCATGTTGCCCATCGCGTCCAGAGGGATGGAGAGGCGGCGCGGAGAAGGCGTCCTCTGACCTCGCGGCTTCAGGGCAGGCCGGGGTCCTAGGGAGTGGGGTCTTGGGGGGCAGTAGGCGGGACGGCGGCTCATGGGTGGTGTGACCTGGACAGTTTCCTGGCGGCCAGCGGGTTGCGTGGGGAGGAGACTGCGTGTACAGGTTTGAAGGCTAGGGGACTTTCCCTGCCTGCTTTACGTGGGGCGAGGTCCCTTTACCCAGAGGGTAGAAATTACTTAAAAAAAAACAAAAACAAAAACAAACCAAAAAACCCCCCAAATCTCTTGGGTACCAGGAGACCTCCCTCACTCCTGAGTTTCTTCAGTTCTGGGTGGAAAACGGACTGCCCAGCCGCCCGCGCGCCAGGCGGTGCCCCCTCTGGCCGCCCCTCCAGTTGCAGGGGACTCGGACACTCCCAGCTGGTCCTAGGCGGTGGGAGCAAGAGATACATCTTCACTTAGGAATTCAGGGACCGAGGGGTGCCGAGAATGGACGAAGAATTAGGATGCGCGGGAGCTGGGATATGTTTGGGGTTCCGTGGAGAGAGGCGTCCGTTCATTAAACAGCGTAGCCTGCCCACTTACCCTAGGGTGCCGCAGCCTGGGTTAGCCTTTTGAGACACCTCCAGCTCAGGGCGCGGCGATGTGGCGATGTCACAGCATGGCAGCCAAGGGGGTCAAGAGCCCTGAACCCCAGTACTCAGGTGTCTAAAGGACAGACAGTGGCCATTTGCAGCCAGCGTTTGATGCTGTGGGATTTGGCCATTCTCTGAGTGGAGGACGATGGTCCCTGTTACTGGGGCCACAGTAGGTCTTGATAGGCTGACAGGGAGCGAGAAACCATGCCTTTGAGTAGTTTTGGGGACAGCGGAGGATGATGGGGCTTCGAACGTGGATAGAGGTCAGACAGTAAGCACAGGGAATTCGGCTGGTGGGCAGCGGAAGAGAATGAACCCATTGCACAGACGGCACTGTTGAGTCATTTGGTTGTGAGTGGGATCTGGGAGGCAGAGGTGGAGAATGGGACTGGCAGCAAGCAGCCAGGGTCTGGAAGTTGGGTAAACGCGACTTCCTTGGGCGAGGTCTCCCAGCCTTGACTTCTCACCTGAAATAACCCCACAGGCAGCTTAGGATCCAGGAGAAGGAGGAGGAGGAGGAGGAGGAGGAGGAGGAGGCCTTGCAGCCTTCATGCCAGGCAGCGCAGGTTCTGTTATTGATTGCCTGTGTACTGTTCAATGATTCTGTGCTGCCTTGGCGGCGCTCATTCCCTGTTTATTAGCTGGGGACATGAGGCTGCTGTCCAGTAACCTCACCCTCTGGTAGAGGTGCTGAGGAATGTGACCGGATGCCCAGAGATACCAGACTTAGAAAAGATTCAGCCCGGAAGAATCTGCATCAGTGTTTCAGGAGGCTGGCTAGATCCTGGAAACAAGTCAATGATTCTCCAAGTTCTTTTGGCCTGAAATCCTGGCAGGGAGCTGGTGCATGACCTTCCAACTCTAGTTTCAGAAGTGGGGTAATTAGCTTGGCATTCTGAACAGCGACTGTGCCCTACAGACTCAACCAGTCCCACCTGGCTCTATCTGGCTCCACCCTACATCTGGGCCTGGGACCCCCCCCCCCCCCAGTGCTGCATATTCTGTCTTCCTAGTCCAGCTGCGGCTGTGTTTGTTCAGCTCTGAGCAACTTGTTATTTTGAACCTTGTGCCTTTTTACCTGCTTGACTAGTGCCTGGGGTTAACCCTTCACCCACCTGGGAGAGAGCCCGGCTGCTCCCTCAACACCTCAACAGAGAGAGAGCCAAGTGCAGGGTTCCTAATGAGGAATTGTTAGAATAATATGGTCTGTGTCTAGAGATGTTACAGGCTTAGGAGGCGTACATCATGTCCCCAAGCTGCTTCTACTGGTACTAAAAATAGATGGATGGAGAGTTTGCTTTCTCTCTCTCTCACTCTCTCTCTCCCTTTTGAATCAGAGATCACTGGAGAGTGTTGTTCATCATTCAGAAAGTGTGCCCGGTTGGGAACCTGGAGTGGCAGTCTGTGCCAGTACAGCCATTTTGACAGGGAGTGCATCTCTGGGAGGTGAAGCCCTCTCAGGTTGGGTTCTGCTAAGCAGAGCTGCACGCTGTCCTGGCTAACCAGACTTATCTGGTTTGGCTGGACGGTTGAAAGCCACAAAGCCACACACTGCACTGTTCCTTCTGTGTCATGTAATGTTCTAACTCGAGGTCCCAAAGGCTCTCTTATTCACAGAGTAGCCTCACGTTCAAGAGTATTTGCGAATGTCTTACTAATGCTACTGAGTTTCCTTTAAATTACTTTATTATGGGGCTGGATGGCCTAGCAGTTAGGAGCGCCGACGCTCTTGCAGAGGACCTGGGTTCAATCCCCAGCACCCACATGGCGGCTGAAACTCCAATTCCAGGAGAACTCCAGTTCCAGGGGAATCTGAGACCCTCTTCTGACCTCCGCGGCATTGCACGACACGGGTGCACAGACTTGCATGCAGACAGTACATTCATACACATACAGAAATAAATAAAATTAATTAAAAAAAGATCATTTCTCAAAAAAAATTACTTTATTATTTGAGCTCAGGCAAGAATGAGATTTTTTTTCAAAAGCTTTGTTTTATTATTTTTAATTTTTATTTAAAAATTATTTATTTATTTATTTATTTTTATGTGTATGAATGTATTGTCTGCATGAAGGTCTGCGCACCCGTGTCGTGCGATGCCGCGGAGGTCAGAAGAGGGTCTCAGATTCCCCTGGAACTGGAGTTCTCCTGGAACAGGAGTCACAGATGGTTCTCAGCCGCCATGTGGGTGCTGGGGATCAAACCTGGGTCCTCTGCAAGAGCGGTCGGCGCTCTTAACCGCTAGGCCATCCCTCCAGCCCCCTTAATTTTTATTTTTATGTGAATGAGTGTTTTGTCTGCATGTACCTAAGTACACCACATGTGTGCAGTGCCCACTGCACTTTTTTTTTTTTTTTTTGGTCTTTTGGAGACAGGGTCTCCCTGTAGCCCCAGCTGTTCTGGAACTCACTCTGTAGACCAGGCTGGCCTTGAACTCACAAAGATCCGCCTGCCTCTGCCTGCCAAGTGCTAGGATTAAAGGCATGCGCCACCACACCTGGCAAAGGAAGTTTTTAATTATGTGTGTATTATTATGTGTGTATGTGTTTATATGTTTGTGTGCACATGAGTACAGCTGCCTGTGGAGGCTAGAAGAGGGAGTCAGGAACAGGAGTTACAGGTGGTTATGAGCTGCCAAATATGGGTGTTGGGAACTAAACTTGGGTTGCCTGTTGAACCATCTCTGGAGCCACAACAACTACCTTAATCTCTTGCCAGGGCAGTGGCCCCAGAGACACAACCACTGCCCAGTAGGCCCAACTCTTTTCTTAAAATTTTTATTTTATGTTTATGAGTATATTGACTGCATGTGTGTACGTGTACCCGTGTCATGCAGTGCCCAGGGAGGTCAGAAATCCTCCCAGAGGGCTGGAGAGACCTCTAAATCAACACTGTGCACAGCATGCTCGGTCATGGGGACTGCAGGTGTGTCACCCCAGTGCTGGCTGAGACCCTTGTATGTTTATACATTTCATTCCTGTGATCTGAATGTTTAGATGTGATGTTGTCAGAGCCCTTTGCTGTATGCCCATCTCTGACCCACTGTGCTTGGATTCTTTTTTTTTTTTTTTTTTTTTTTTGTCTTTTTTGAGAAAGCGGCTCCTATGTAACCCCATCTGCCTTGGAACTGGCTATGTGGACCAGGCTGGCCTTGAACTCACAGGGATCCACCTGCCTCTGCCTCCAGAGTGCTGGGATTAAAGACCCGTGCCACCACCCCTGGCTGTGCTTGGGTTCTTAACCTGACCTTGAGTGTCCCTTCCCCGTGCTAGGAAAGAATTTAGGGACTTTAGACTATTAGGCCAGCACACTACCACCGAGCCACACCCCTGTGCTTGCATTCTGCTGATTTCCATGGATTCATGGTCATCTTATTTAATAAAGCAAAAGTAGTTTTTACTGTTTTTCTGTGCCTCCCAAATCTTCACTCTGCTCCAGCCCCTTCTAGGCGTACACTTATCTAGGACTGCTCCCCCATCCCCTTCTATTTAATATTTTTTCCCCCCTGGCCTTACCTCCAAACTCGGTTATTGGTTCCCCTTTAGAAGCGCACCCTTGTCACTTCTGCCCTGGGAGTGATGGTAGTGGTGCCCTGCCAGTGCGCCGTGTCCTTCCCCAAGCCTGATCTGGCCATAGTGTACATCCTGTTTCTGGAGCACTTTTTATCCAAAGCATCTTTTCCAGTCACACTCTGCCACAGTGAGCAGCCAACTGTCAGAAATGAAGAAGAATGCTGTTTTCTTGTGATTCTGTCCCAGCAAAATGGCACTCTCCAGTTGTTCTGTTGGGGACTTGTGAAAAGATCAGTTGGGCTCCAGCAATAATTGAATTCATCAGTTTAAATAACCTGAATTGATGCAGGGTTCTCCCTGGGGCCCAAGAATGCCTTTTTTTTTTTTTTTTTTTTTAGCTGTTTTGATGTCAGGCTCTTCTGCCTAAAAGGATTTGCAGGATGCTCAGGAGCCTCCTTGAGAAGCCTGTAGTTGAGACAACTCTCCCTGGGCTACTGGATTCTGTGTGGGGCCTGGGTGGGTGGCTGGCTGGCTGGCTGGCAGGCAGACTTTTCCATCTGGGTAAATCAGAGTTTGGTCATGTCCATGGCCATTTGTGCCTCATGAAATAACTTTTTCTTCCAGGAATATTCATTTTGCCTAATGAACATAGTAGTTAAAGGGATCTTGGGGTGGAATAAATTCTGATAGCCATGTAACCTTGAATTAGCCAGCTGCACCTGTTGTTCCTCAGCAGGCTGGAGCTATTAGTACTCACCCAGGGACTGTGAGTGCTAAATGGGACGATGTATCGAAGTTCCTATAGTAGCCACTTTTATTTATGGTTGGCTTTGAAGGATAGAATTCATAATGCATTTATGCAAATTGTTCTGGTGTTTTCCAAAGGAAGCATTAGGGAACATTGTTGCCTAGTAAGAAAGTAATTCAAATTTCCATTCATATCTCATTCATCCAATTGTATCGAGAATAAAATGGTGTCAGGGATAAATTCACATGATGCACTTTTTAAAAAAATTTTATTTATTTCTGTATGTGTATGAATGTATTGTCTGCATGCAGGTTTGTGCACCCGTGTCGTGCAATGCCGCAGAGGTCAGAAGAGGGTGTCGGATTCCCCTGGAACTGGAGTTCTCCTGGAATTGGAGTTACAGACGGTTCTTAGCTGCCATGTGGGTGCTGGGGATCGAACCTGGGTCCTCTGCAAGAGCAGTCGGTGCTCTTAACGGCTAGGCCATCTCTCCAGCCCCCACATGATGCACTTTGATAGCTGCTAATTTTTTCTTTATGATGGAGAACCTGAATTCAGGTTCCATTTCAGGGAGGTTTTTAAATAACCGATTTTAAAATATTTTTAGAGGTTTTTTTTGGTGGGGTTCTTTTTGAGACATGGTCTCCCTGTCCTAGAACTCGCTATGTACACCAGGCTGGCCTTGAACTCACAGAGCTCTGCCTGCCTCTGCCTCCTGAGTGCTGGGATTAATGGTGTGTGCCACCATGCCCAGCTAGTAACATTTTATTTTATCTTATGATTCCAGGGGGCTAGAGTCCATCCCGGTGGGGAAGGCATGGTATGGGGGCAGGAGCAGGCAATTAGCTGGTCTCATTTCATTCACACACAGGAGGCATGGGCAGAGGGGAGAGAGAGCAGGCTAAAACCTCTGCCCTCGGGGACTGCTTCCTCCTGCAAGGCTGCACTTCTGGGAAGTTTCATAACCTTCCCAAACAGCACCCACCGACTGAGGACCAAGTATTCAAATACGTGAGCTTCCGGGGAGGCGGGGGGGGGGGGTCTTAATCATGCAGACTGCCACACCATGTGACCATATTCCTGGGCACAGCACTGTAGTGGGAAGATGCCTTGTCTTAATATTTTATTTATTATTTTTACTTTTATGTGTATGAGTGCCTGAGCCAAACCACTATATCTCTTCATGAGTTCAGTTGTATCCACTAGCAAAAGATCATCACAACTGGGTTTGCTGATTGTTGACCTTCCCTCATAGAAGGAAAGGGGAGGGTCCTAGGACCCTCCCCCAAGGATCCAGCCACACCTCCCAACCAGTTGTATGCAATTCTTCCCTAATTGTACCGTGACCTCCAGGAAAGGCTAGCAAGGGGTAGGAGAAGAGGCTCCATCTATGCAGCCAACAGGGCGTCGTCATCCACGCTGGGCTCAGACCTTTCAGTGATACTGCTTTAAGGTGTTTATAACCCTTAGCCATTGTTCTGTAAACCTCATAAACTCATTGCTTTCTCCCAGAGTGAACTCTGGTGGACTCCTACCTCAGTTTGTCATTAGGATGATGGGAGGTAGGTACGTGTTGTGTATTGCTCCCCTAGGGAAGGAATTTCAACAACAGTGTCCTTGTGAGAATTAGAAAAGGCAAGATATTTTCCAGGGTTGGAGAGATGGCTCAGTGGTTAAGAGCACTGGCTACTCTTTTTTTTTTTTTTGGTCTTTTTGAGACAGGGTCTCCCTGTAGCCCCCTGTTCCTGGAACTCACATTGTAAGACCAGGCTTGCCTTGAAACTCACAAAGATCCGCCTGCCTCTGCCTCCCAAGTTCTAGATAAAAGGCGTGCGCCACCACGCCCAGCAAGCACTGGCTACTCTTACAGAGGAAGCCAGTTTGGTCCCAGCAACAACACTGTGGCTAACAACTGTCTAGAACTCTAGTTTCGCAGTGGAGACTAACACCCTCGTCTCGCCTCTGTGGACACCAGGCAAACATGTGGTACATGGTTTTGCAGTATGTCAGAAATAGAGAAGGTTTGAATGACTTGTAGGAGACTCCTACCGTCGGCCTTAGACTTCTCCGCCCTTGGTAGCTCGACCGAAGACTAGAATCTGATTTCCCCTTCTGGTCGTCGTTCACCTGCCCCCCCCCGTTTCTTTTTTTTTTTTTTTTACGTTTTCAGCTCACTGTCCAGGACCCCTCTGGTAGACGCTCGGCACTTGGCCCCCACGCGACTCCGCCTAACCTCTGCCGTTCGAGTGTTGGGTTTACAGCTGTGCCCTGCCACGCCGGACAAAGAACTAAGAAAATAAAAAAAAACGAACAAAGAAAGATCTCTCCTCGGCCGGGCCCCCCCCCCGTTTCTTTTTCTTCCTATCGTCTTCAGTCACCTGTATGCTTTAGAACTCACCTAATGAGCCACTTGAGTCACGTACTCAGATGTGCCCTTATATCTCTTTCATGTTAGACTTTCACGACAGTGAGGCCCTTGAGAGCCTTTCCTACACGTGAGCGTATTGGCACTTGGCCTATCTCGAGTTCTTCTGCTGCTCGATAGTTGTTTTAATCTTCTTCGAGACTTTTAATAACATTTTTTTCTTTGTATTGAGTGTTTTGCTGCACGTGTGTGTTACCATGTTGTACACATGCCCACTCGAGGCCAGAACGGAACTCCTGACTCCCCTGGGACCTCTGGAGTTAGACTTGTCTCGCTTGGGCACCCGTGGAGTCTTAGAACATGATCTGGGTTCCTCTGCCAGGGCAGCCAGTTGTTCCGTTACGCTGAAGCCCCATCTTCTCATCTTCTCCCGATGTTTCGGCCTAATCACATCAGGCGCAACTCTTAGCCTTCACGACAGTACTGGGGTGAGGTGCGGCCTGCATCGGTCATTCTGCATTCTGATTCCTTTCATTTTTTCTTAAAACCAGTGTCCACTTTCTGTAGCCCCACCCTCAGGATCGGCCTTCACTCACTACGGTACGCCTGGACTTGCCTTCGAACTTGCTGATCTTACCAATTGCTCAACCCTCGCTAAGCTGCTGAGAATTGTAGATGTACCCAACAACCATGATTTACACTTGCATTCTTTTGTTTTGTCTTTCGAGACACGGTTTTCACTTTGTGCCACCGCTCCTGCTCTTGCCGACTCACCCTCTGTACACTTTGCCGTATAGACTCAGGATCTAACCTGCCCTTACTTCTGGCTGCTCGCGCATAAGGTCGCATGTGCCACCACAACAGCATGGCCTTTTTAATTTCATGTAATAATAGTACAACCCTGAATGCTAAGCTTTTACACCATTATAATAGTGGAATCTACATAGTCTATAAACAGTCTATGAGCCTGCCCTGGTTTCATCTTATAGAAAACTTTAAGGCTTATAGAAGAAAGACCTCTAAAGAGAAATAACCATCGCCTTCATAGATGGCCCACCGGTTACTCTTGAAAGAAGCTTGACTCCTTCAGCCCATCCCCCGGCAATTTTAGGATAATTCCAGTAAAAATCCCAATAAATGGCTCAGCAGTTTAAAATACGATGACTACCTTTGCAAGGACCTGTTGAATTCAAATCCACTCCACATCGGCAGCTAAAATAACCATCCCTTCTTCCAGTTCCAAAAGGGATCTCTTGCCATCTTCCGAGCTTCGCACAGGCCTGCATATGGTGCACTCTTTAATACACTGGAAGCAAAACATCATAATAGAATTTAAAAATTTAAAGCATTTTTAATGGGGATGGAGAGATGCCTACGCCGGCCTTTAACGAGCACCCGACTGCTGTTCCTCTGGCACCGAGCGCACCCGGTTGCCTCCTCTGCACTTCCCGCACATGGCGGCTGAGAGACCTCTTTGTACTTTTTTCCTAATTCCTGGATCCTGTCGATCCCCTCGCCCCTCTCTGACCCTCCCCAAGGCCTCTGCATGTACATGGTGTACACAGTACATTCATCACTATAAAATAAATAAATATATAATTTTTTTTAGTATTGTAAAAAATTTAAAGAGCTTTTAAAGAAGACCAAAACGTCTGTTAACAGCAGAAGGAAGCCAATTGGACAAGGTTAAAAAGGCCCAATAGAGGGTCTGGAGAGACGTTCAGCTTTAGGAGTGCTTGCAGCTCCTGCAGAGCACCTGGGGTCGTTTTGAGTTACCATCTGTAACTCAGTTCCAGGGGATTCCAGAACTAGAATTTTCTAAATCGCAGGGGATTTAATCCCCGCTTCTGGCACTCCAGGGGCACTGCATGCATATAGTATACATAGTATAGCATGCAGGCAAACCCTAAAATTAAAATTAAAAGATCCCATATGAGTTTTTTTCACAGAATTGATGAGCTTATTCTAATTCACGGTAAAGAACTAGGAATAGCTAGGCAGTTTGGGAGAATAAGTGGGGGAAGGTCTTTATGAGATATCAAGGCTTATTATGAAGCTAGAGGCATATCAAATGTGATATAACCTTGTTTTGTCCAGTACAATAGTCATTAGCCATATGTGGCTGCCAGCAATTGAAATGTGGCTAGTCGGAGTTGGGAAGTGTTGTAAGAGGAAATGAATATTAGAGTGTGAAGATTAAATTAAAAAAAAAATTATGTCATTTTTTTTATTTATTATATTTAAAAAAAAAATTATTCTTTATATTATTTTATTTATTATTTAGGTTTTACTTTATTTATATTTATGTGTGTGGGTGTGTGTGTGGAAGGGTGCTCACGTGTGTGTGTAGACATCAAGAACAGCTTGCGGAGTCATTTTCTCTTTTCCTTCCGATTGCGTTTTTGGGACTCAAACTCGGGGGCCAATCAGGCTTGGCAGCATAGTGCCCTTAACACCGAGTGAGTTACTCACTACGCCAATTGATTTTTAAAATAATGATTATATCATGTGCTGATAGTGTTTAAATGTATTACTCATAGGGGCGGCCTGAGTAGGCTCTTCCCTAGACACACTTGGCTGATTCTTCAGGAGGACCCCGTTTGTTCTCCAGCACCATTCGGTGGCTAAGTAACACCATGTTTTTCTCCTCCAGGGGATACTGACAACCCTCTTGCTGACCGTCTGCGGGCATTGCAGATGCTGTGTTGTACTTAAATACATCAGGCAAAATAATTAATAAATAAGCAAATAAGATGTTTTTAAACGTTAAATCAATTTCAGCCTGTTTCTTTTTTCAGTGTGGCAAACTGTTAGATTATTAACACGCAAACCCTGATTAAAAAACAGGCATGGTGAGACTTATCATGCCGAATAATTTACTAGGAGTTTTGCCAGGGCCGGCTAGCCTGTTGGTACGTAGGTGGGGTAGCAGCACACAGCAGCAGCAGCATGGTGACGGAGGCCACCCATTTATAGCCCAATGGGTGGGGACCTCAGTTACAGGGAGAGGTCAGAAGAGTTGAAGCTCTCTGGAGGAATGGACATCTGTGTGTCCCTTGAATTCTGGGAAGCCCAGATCNAGCTTGTCCTGGAAACTCAAATTGTAGACCAGGCTGGCCTTGAAACTCACAAAGATCCGCCTGCCTTCTTGCCTCCCCAAGTGCTAGGTTAAAGGCGTGCGCCACCACGCCCAGCAAGCACTGGCTACTCTTACAGAGGACCCATGTTTGGTTCCCAGCACACACCTGGCAGCTAACAACTGTCTATAACTCTAGTTCCAGTGGATCTAACAACCTCTTCTAGCCTCTGTGGACAGGGACTGGTGGTACATGGGTTTGCAGTATGTCAGAAATAGAGAAGGTTTGAATGACTTGTAGGAGACTCCTACACGTAGGCCTTAGACTCTCCCCTTGGTAGCTCAGAGAAGATAGAATCTGATTTTCCTTCTGGGTCGTCGTTCCCCCCCCCCCAGTTTTTTTTTTTTTTTTTTTTTTTTAGTTTTAGTACCACTGTCAGGACCCCCTCTGTAGCCAGCTTGGCCTTAACCCACAGAGAGATCCGCCCTACCTCTGCCTTCCGAGTGTTGGGTTTAAAGGCGTGCACCGCCACGCGCGACTTCTCCCGCGGGGCCCCCCCCCCGTTTTTGTTTCTTCTGGTAGTTCAGTCAAACCACACTGTTATGTGTTAGAACAGAATGAAGACAATTGAGAGTCAGTCATGGGATGTCCTTACAATCTATTCATGTTAGATTTCAGACAGTGAGGCCCTTGAAGCCTTTCCTACAGTGAGTTTGGCATTGTCCTATCGAGTTCCTTCTGCTGCTGATAGTTGTTTTAGTCTTCTTAGACAAATTTTAATAAAATTTTTTCTTTGTATGTGAGTGTTTTGCTGCACGTGTGTAAGTACTCAATCTTGTCAGTGCCCACAGAGGCCAGAAGGCAGAAACAATCTGATCCTCCTGGGACTGGAGTTAGGATTGTTGTTGGGCACCACGTGGGTGCTTAGAACTGAATTTGGGTCTCTGCCAAGGCAGCCATGCTCTTAACCGATGAGCCATTTCTCCATTTTCCAGATGTTTCAGGCCTAAATCACATCAGGGCAACTCTAGCTTCAGAAGTTCACTTGGGGGAGGTGAGGTGGATGGTGATGTCTAGTCTGTGTTCCTGTGAATTGCGTAAAACAGCGTGTCACTTTTATGGAGCCCAGGCTGGCCTGCACCCCCCCCCCCCCGTTTTTGTTTCTTCTGGTAGTTCAGTCAAACCACACTGTTATGTGTTAGAACAGAATGAAGACAATTGAGAGTCAGTCATGGGATGTCCTTACAATCTATTCATGTTAGATTTCAGACAGTGAGGCCCTTGAAGCCTTTCCTACAGTGAGTTTGGCATTGTCCTATCGAGTTCCTTCTGCTGCTGATAGTTGTTTTAGTCTTCTTAGAAATTTTAATAAAATTTTTTCTTTTGTATGTGAGTGTTTTGCCTGCACGTGTGTGTACTCATGTTGTACAATGCCCACAGAGGCCAGAAGAGAACAATCTGATCCTCCTGGGACTGGAGTTAGGATTGTTGTTGGGCACCACGTGGGTGCTTAGAACTGAATCTGGGTCCTCTGCAAGGGCAGCCAGTGCTTTTAACCGATGAGCCATTTCTCCATTTTCCAGATGTTTCAGGCCTAAATCACATCAGGGCAAACTCTAGCTTCAGAAGTCACTGGGGTGAGGTGACGGTGATGGTATTCTATTCTGATTCCTTTAATTTTTTCTTAAAACAGTGTCACTTTATGTAGCCCAGGCTGGCCTTCAACTCACTAGGTAGCCTGGACTGGCCTTGAATTTGTGATCTTCATGCCTCAACCTAGTAAGTGCTGAGATTGTAGGATGTACCCAAACACCTGATTTACATTGATATTTTTGTTTTGTTTTGAGACAGGTTCTCACTATGTAGCCCTGGCTGGCTTGGAACTTGCTGTATAGATCAAACTCAGAGATCTACCTGCCCTTACTTCCTGAGTGCTGGCATTAAGAGGCATGTGCCACCACAACCAGACATGGATTTTTATTTCATGTATAAAGTACAACTCTGATGCTAGTTTTAAAATTATAATAGTGAATCTACATAGTCTATAAACAGTCTATGAGTGCTGGTTTCAATCTTTATAGAAAACTTTAAAGGCTATAGAAGAAGACCTCTAAAGAGACATACCATGTTCATAGATGGCAAGGTTATTTGAAAGAAGTTGACCCTTCAGCCCAGGCATTTAGGATAATTCCAGTAAAAATCCCAATAAATGGCTCAGCAGTTAAAAGTACTGACTACACTTGCAGAGGACCTGGGTTTGGTTCCCAGCACCAACATGGCGATTGATAACCATCCTTAACTCTAGTTCCAGGGGATCTCATGCCCACTTCTAGCCTTTGCAGGCACCAGGCATGCATATGGTACCCTTATATACATGGAAGCAAAACACTCATACATAGAATTTAAAAAATTTAAAGCAGTTTTAATGGGGCTGGAGAGATAGCCTAGCGGTTAAGAGCACCGACTGCTTTTGCAGAGGACCCGGGTTTGATCCCCAGCACCCACATGGCGGCTGAGAACCGTCTTTAACTCCAGTTCCTGGGGAATCTGATGCCCTCTTCTGACCTCCAAGGCATTGCATGACATGGGTGTACACAGTACATTCATACACTTAAAAATAAATAAATAAATAAATAAAATTAAAATTAAAAGTATTTAAAAAATTTAAAGAAGCTTTTAAAGAAGACCAAAACGTCTGTTAACAGCAGAAGGAAGCCAATTGGACAAGGTTAAAAAGGCCCAATAGAGGGTCTGGAGAGACCGTTCAGCAGTTAGGAGTGCTTGCAGCTCCTGCAGAGCACCTGGGTTCGTTCTGGAGTTACCATCTGTAACTCCAGTTCCAGGGGATTTCCAGGAACTAGAATTTTTCTAAATCCAGGGGGATTTAATCCCCTCTTCTGGCCTCCAGGGGCACTGCATGCATATAGTATACATATATACATGCAGGCAAACACCTATAAAATTAAAATTAAAAGATCCCAATAGGATTTTTTTTCACAGAATTGATGAGCTTATTCTAATTCACGGTAAAGAACTAGGAATAGCTAGGCAGTTTGGGAGAATAAGTGGGGGAAGGTCTTTATGAGATATCAAGGCTTATTATGAAGCTAGAGGCATATCAAATGTGATATAACCTTGTTTTGTCCAGTACAATAGTCATTAGCCATATGTGGCTGCCAGCAATTGAAATGTGGCTAGTCGGAGTTGGGAAGTGTTGTAAGAGGAAATGAATATTAGAGTGTGAAGAATTAAGAGTTAAGAAAAAAAAATATGTCATTTATTTCATTTTAATTAATTATTGCTTTTATTTATTTATTTATTTATTTATTTATTTATTTATTTATTTATGTGTGTGTGTGTGTGTGTGTGGAGAGTGTGCCACAGTGTGTGTGTAGACATCAAAGGACAGCTTGCAGGAGTCAGTTCTCTTTTCCTTCCATGTGGGTTCTTTGGATCAAACTCGGGCCATCAGGCTTGGCAGCAAGTGCCTTTACCCACCGAGTGAGCTACTCACTAGCCCAATTATTTTAAAATAATGATTATATGCATAGGCTAAGATATTTAAAGTATTAAAATCGGGGGCTGGCTCTTCCATTAAGAACACTTGGCTGTTCTTCCAGAGGACCCAAGTTTGGTTCTCAGCACCATTCTGGCAGCTAACAGCCATAGTTCCAGGGGATCTGACACCCTCCTTTGGCCTCTGCGGGCATTGCATGCATGTGTTGTACTTAAATACATGCAGGCAAAACACTTATAAAATAGAAATAAGATGTTTTTAAAACGTTAAAATCAATTTCAGCTGTTTCTTTTTCAGTGTGGCAACTGTTAGATTATAACAGCGCAAACCCCTGATTAAAAAAACAGGCATGTGAGACTTAAGTCACTCCGGGAACATAATTTACTTCAGGAGTTGCCAGGGCTGACTATCTGTTGGCATGTGGTGGGGTAGCAGCAACAGCAGCAGCAGGATGGTGACGGAGGCACACCCAGTTATAGCCATGGGGTGGGACCTCAGGTACAGGGGAAGAGGTCAGAAGATTGACAGCCTCTGGAGGAAGTGGACATCTGTGTGTCCCTTGGAATTCTGGGAAGCCCAGATCCAACAGCAACTAAAAAATTTTATTATGTATGTATCAGGCATAGTGATGCCTACCTGTTGCCCCAGCTGCTTAGAAGGTTGAGTCACAAAGATCAGATGGGTAACATAGCGAGAGGCTATCAAAACAGCACAATAGAAACAAGACCAATACAGTGAAATTACATATGTAATCATATGGGGCTGGAGAGATGGCCTAGTGGTTGAGAGCACCAACTGCTCTTGCAGAGGACCTGGGTTCGATCCCCAGCACCCACATGGCGGCTAAGAACAGTCTTTAACTCCAGTTCCAGGGGAATCCAACACCCTCTTCTGACCTCTGAGGCATTGCACGACTCAGGTGCACAAACCTACATGCAGACAGTACATTCATACACATAAAAAAAAAAATGAGCTGGGCGTGGTGACGCACGCCTTTAATCCTAGCACTTGGGAGGCAGAGGCAGGTGGATCTTTGTGAGTTCAAGGCAAGCCTGGTCTACAGAGTGGTTCCGGGACACCCTGTCTTGAAAAGGCCAAACAAAACAAAACAAAACATATGTAATCATATGTATGTGCATGTAATTCTGAAATTACATATGTAGTCATATGTATGTGTGCATAATTCTGAAATTACACATGTAATATGTGTGTAAGTGAAATTACACATGTAATCGTGCGAGTGATTCTGAAATCACGTGTGTAATCATATGTGTGTGTATGTAATTCTGTTTCCCACATGCTACTTTTAGCGAGCCCCGGTCTAGACCATCACAAGTAGAGCCTAGAAACAGGATGAACATACACAGGAAGGTGGAGTGTGACAGAGAGAGCTCTATCATCTGTTATCAAAGGGAGAGACTGTTCTCCAAACGATGATGGGACAATCATCTTACCATATGGAAAAGTAAAATTAAATGCTGAATTTATAGCATATACAAAGATAGAATCCAGACGGTTGGAGACAGAAATTGAGAAAGCTTAAGATTTTTTTATAAGTTACAGGGACTGTATTTGTGTATTGGAGTTGGAGAACACATGTCTTCAGGTAGCCTTTGCCCTGAAGCAAGCTGACCCGCCCTTAGTTGCATATGTTTCCCCTAATTTCATTATTCCGGCTGTCGGGAGGGCTGGCTGGATGCTTGCTGGTGTTACCACATTTGGTTGGCAGTAGGCAGTGGTCCTTAGGTCACCTGGATATCTCTCTGCTTCATACTTTTTCATCACTCAGGCGATTTCCCAGCATGCTGTTCTCGGAGTTCCCAGAGAGTGAGGGTGGAATGTGCAAGGCTAAAGCTGAGAAATCCCCCGTGGTCCCAGTTCTGTCAATCAATTCAAGCAGGTCCCAGGGCTGACTCCTCAGAATGAAAGCAGGGAGAAAACTGGGCGGAGTAGTGGCGGCCTATCAGCTCAGAGCCAGGGAGGCCGAGGCAGGAGGATCATGAGTTTGCAGCTTGCCTGGGCTACAAAGTGAGACGCTGCTTCAAAAACCCCAACCAATTAGGGATTAGAGAGATAGCTCAGTGATTAAGAGCACTGGCTGCTCTTGCAAAGGACCTGGCTGGGTTCAGTTCCCAGCACCCACAGGGTGGCAAACTACAGTTCCAGGGGATCCGCTGCCCTCTTCTAGCCTCTATGAGAACTACAATGTGTGGTGCAGTTACATACAATTGGGCAAAAAGACTCACATGTAAAATAAAAAATGAAAAAAAACCAAGCCACCAACCAGGCTGGGCATGCTGGTACATGTCTTTGATCCCAGCAGAGGTAGAAGGATCTCTATGTTTGAGGCAAGTCTGGTCTACATAGTTTCAGACCAGCTAAAACTGCATCTTAAGACCCTGCCTGCAAAGAAAATGACAACCACCTCCCAAAGCCCCAACCAACTAAATAAGCAGAAAACTTAAAAACAACAACGACAACAAAAACAAAACTAACAAAAAAAACCCCAGTAACAAAACCCCAAAAGGCAGGGAGATAGACTTACCTTTAGATAGGACAAAGTAACTTTGCAAAGGGGGTCTGGCAGAGGATTAGCACAGACTTCCTATGCTCCCCTAAGCAATGACCATAAAGGCAAAGACTAACAAATCCAAATATATGAAGACAATTAATTAATTAATTAATTAATTAAAATAAATAAAATGAAATCTGTCTGAAAACACCCATTTGGAAAAATGAAGTCATGAGTTGGAACACATTTTACTATGTAGGTACATAAAGAAATATAAATCAGGGGTTGGAGAGAGGACCCCCCCCATGCACACACACACCTCTAGTTTGCTTTCTATTGCCATGACAAAATAGTGATCAGAAAGAACTTGAGAAAGGGTTTGTTTTATTTTTTTTTTAAAGATTTTTAAATTTATTGTTTTTTATGTGTATGAGTGTCCTGTCTGCATGTAGGTCTGTGCACCCATGTTGTGCAATGCTGAGGAGGTCAGAAGAGGGCGTTGGATTCCCCTGGGACTGGGGTTAAAGACAGTTCTTACCCGCAGAAGCAGGCGGATCTTTGTGAGTTCAAGGCCAGCCTGGTCTACAGAGTGAGTTCCAGGACAGCTGGGGCTACAGGGAGACCCTGTCTTGAAAAGACAAAAACAAAAACAAAAACAAAGGGTAAAATAAAACAAACCCCAGGGCTGGAGCGATGGCTCAGAGGTTAAGAGCACCGACTGCTCTTGCAGAGGACCCAGGTTTGATTCCCAGCACCCACATGTGCTAGGATTAAAGGCGTGGGCCACCACACCCGGCTTATTTTACCCTTTGTAGTCTACCATAAAGGAAGGTCAGGGCTGAAACCAGGCGACTTGCTCAGCTATTTCTACAGCCCAGACCCCCTGCCTAGGGATGGCACCACCCACAGTGGGCTAGGCCCTCCCACATCAACTAGCAGTTAAGAAAATGCCTCCGGCTGGAGAAATGGCCTAGCAATTAAGAGCGCCGACTGCTCTTGCAGAGGACCTGGGTTGGATCTCTAGCACCCACATGGCAGCTGAGAACCCTCTTTAACTCCAGTTCCAGGGGAATCCGACACCCTCTTCTGAACTTCGAGGCACTGCACGACACGGGTGCACAAACCTACATGCAGACATACATTCATACACATAAAAAAATAATAATATAAAAAAAAGAAAAAAGAAAGTTCCTCACAGACATGGCCACAGTGAAGTTCTGATGTGGGAAATTCTTCAGCCAAGGCCCCCTCTTCCCAGGTGATTTTAATTTGTATCAAGTTAACAAACACTAACCAGCATAACACACAATTAAAAATAATAACAACAACAACAACAACAACAAAAAAATAGCTGAGTGTGCTGGTGCATACCTTTAATCCCAACACTTGGGAGGCAGAGGCAGGCGGACCTCTGTGAGATCCAAAGCAGCCTGGTTTACATAGTGAGTTCCAGGCCAGCTGGGGCTATAGGAAGATGCTGTCTTAAAATAATAACAAAAACAAAACAAAACAAAGAAGCCAGTGGGTGGCTCAGGGATAACTAACTGCTTGCTGCCCTTGCTGCCAAGCCTCCTGATCTGAGTTTAACAGTTGAAGGAGAAATCTGACATCTGATCTCTACATGCAGTGTGGTACCCATGCCCCCTCATAAGTAGATAAAAGTATAATATAATTTAAAAAGTTAAAAGTACCTGAACCCCTGGGAGTGGTGGCACACAACTGTGATGCCTGCTGTTCCAGAGACTGAGAGAGGAGGATCGTTTGAGACCTGCCTGGACAACATAGTGAGATCCTGTCTCAAAAAAAACTTCTTTCATAATTTTGGTCAGGTATGTTGTCTAAGAATATATATACTTTGCAGTGAGGCATGGTACACACCTTCAATCTCAGCACTCAGGAGGCAGAGTCAAGTGACTGTGAGTTGGAGGCCAGCCTGGTCTACATAGCTAATTCTAGGCCAACTGGAGGGACATAGTGAGACTCTGTCTTAAAAAAGAGCTGACCATCTGAAGGGCCTGCGTGTTCCATAGATCCGAAGGCAGCCACTCACTGCTCTTTCTCCTCTTGTCTCAGGAAGCTCACTCTGACTCCTCTGAAGTCCATATGGCTCTGTATGACGAAGATCTCCTGAAAAATCCTTTCTACCTGGCTCTGCAGCAGTGGCGCCCAGACTTGTGCAGCAAGGCAGCCCAGATCCACGGCATCGTAAGTGCATTATCCTGAGGCGGGAGTGAGCCATGCCAGAATTGTGACAGAGGAGGCCATTAGAGGAAGTCAGTTACAAATCTGCTCTGCTTAACCAACCCCTGTGCTGTGTGTTATGTTACATTGTAGTTGCGTGAGCTCGAGGGGCCACCCCAAGCTGCTGCCTGGGGGAAGCCTGCTGGGTCTGCAGGCTGAGTCATCATCTTATCTCCAACTCCTGTCCCGTGTCCATGATAAATCATGCCTTTGTGCAGAATACCCCAGGTGACAGCTTCCTGCTGTTCCTCCCACTTACTTCCTTGTTGACTGTGAATGGTACTAGAAGGCAAGTAACACAAACCTATGACAAAGGCCACAACCTCAAGGGCCATGTTTTATCCCTGGGCTTCTGCAGCCCTCATCTACTCAATTGGGTGCTCACTCCTTTGGAAGCAGGGGACATGTGACTTTATACATAGAGTGGTTAGTTTTTGTTTATGTTTTTTGTTTTTTGTTTTTGTCTTTTTGTGACAGGGTCTTCCTGTAGCCCCAGCTGGCCTGGAACTTGCTATGTAGACCAGGTTGGCCTTGAACTCACAGAGATCCGCCTGCCTCAGCCTCCTGAGTGCTAGGATCAAAGGCATGCGCCACAGTTCCCAGCTCGTGTGGTTAATTTTTTATGTGAACTTGGGGCTGGAGAGATGGCTCAGCAGTTAAGAGCACTGACTAGTCTTGCAGAGGATCTGGGTTCCATTCCCAGTACTCACATGATGGTTAACCATCTGTAACTCCAGTTCCAGGGGATCCAACACCCCACTTCTGATCTCCATGGGTATTGCATGACCTGGGTGCACTTACATGCAGGTAATATACTCATACATATAAAATAAAATAAAATAAAATAAAATAAATGTTTCTGATCTTTCAGAGGAGTGGAGTTATTTCTCCGCATCTTCATGGGGTGGCTCACAACCACCTGTTACTCCAGCTCCACGGGATCTGGTGCCCTCTTCTGGCCACTGCAGGTACTGCCCACACAGTACTGCCAACCTGTGGCGTACACTCACACAGACGGGCATGCTCACATGGACACAGACACATACACATAAATAAAAATAAGTCTAAAAAATAGAAATAAATGTCAACTTGTTTGAACCTCGAGTCACCTGGGCAGAGGCTCAGCTGAGGAGTTTCCTAGATTGGGTTGCTCTGTGGGCTGGTCTGGGGAGGTTGTTCACAGAGGTGGATGGGGCCATTCCATGAGCTGGTCCCTGAGCTGTGTGAGTGAAGAAGGCTGGCCAAGCTGAAGCAGCAGCAGCAGCAGCAGCAAGCGGCATGCCTGCATTCGCTTCTGCCTGCTCTTGGCTGTGGCTCTGCCTAGCTGCTACAGTTCCTACCTGGACTTCCTCTCAATGGTGGATTGTAACCAGAAACTGAAAGCCGAATAAACTGGCTCCACCCCTCTGTTGCTTTTGGTCCGGGTGTTTTATCACAGCAACAGAGTGGATACTTGGAGCCTGCTGGGCAGTCAAGTCCATGTCGGAGAAAGAATGGCATCTGGGATCTCTGATGCCCGGGCTTACACACATGGGGGCTCCACCATGCCCAGCTTTTTTATTTCACATGGGTTCTGGGAATGGATCTCAGATCCGGCACCTTTGACTGAACTATCCCTGGAGATTCCCAGTATCATTTTATTTTATTTTATTGTATTGTATTTATTATTATTTTTTAGTTGGTCTTTTTGAGACAGGGTCTCCAGGTAGTCCTAGGATTTGATATGTAGATCAGGCTGACCTTGAATTCACAGAGATCCGCATGTAGATCAGGCTGTCCTTGAATTCACTGAATGCTGAAATGAAAGTCATGTGCCACTGTGTCTGGCTTCCCATATCTCTTTCTAAGCTTCATTTGGGGAACACGTGTGTGTAGTCCTTGACCCAGCTTGAGATGTTCCTGGTTTCTCTGGGTCCTGTTCCCTCCTCACCTCAGACTTGTGTTTTCGCTTTTCATGTTCTCTTACAGAGTGTGTTGAACCCAGGTCAGGCCTCTGAGAAACTGAATCGAAGAAGTCTGGTTAGTTCAGGTCAGCCTCAGGTTTTTGACAGCCGTTCTGAAAAAATAGAACTCTTTCCCCTGATTTCTGCCCTCAGAAGCTTGGTTTTCTGGGTGTTTGTTCTGGATTTTGTTGGTTTTTTTTTTTTTTTTTTTTTTTTTTTTTTTTGTTTTTCGAGACAGGTCTCCGTAGAGCTGTCTGGAATACTCTGTAGACACAGTGGCCCTTGAATACAAGATCAACCTGCCTCTGCCTCTGAGTGCTAGGATTAAGGCATGCGCCACCACGCCCGGCTTATGATTCGTTTTTGATTCATATGTTTTCACAGAGTGCTTTCTCTCTTTTTTTTTTTTGAAACAATATTTATGGGGCTGGAGAGATGGTCAGCAGTTAAGAGTGCAGAGTGGCCGGGCGTGCAGTGGCACACCTTTAATCATAGCATTGGGAGGCAGAGGCAGGCGGATCTTTGTGAGTTCAGCCAGTGTGGTCATACAGGGAGTTTCAGGAAGCTGGGGCTACAGGGAGATCCTGTCATCAAAAACAAAAAAAGAAGCAAAGAGCAGAGTGATCTTGCAGAGAACCCGGCTTTAGATTCCCAGCACCCACATGGCAGCTTAGAACCATCTTCAAACCGGGTGTGGGTCAGACTTTTAATCCTAGCACTCAGGAGTAGATGGCAGCGATTCTGGGGAGTTCAAGCGCTGGTTATAGAGTGGTTCCAGGCAGCTGGGACTATAGGGAGACCTGTCTCGAAAACAACAACAATCAATCAATTTTTTTTTTTTTTTTTTTTTCTTCTGTGTGTTTTCTTTTTTGATGACAAGGGTCTCCGTGTAGCCCTGCTGACGCTGGAACTCACTATGTAGACCAGGTGGACATTTGAACTCCCAGAGATTCCCTGCTCTGCCTCCAATGCTAGGATTAAAAAATTTCTTCTTTTTTTTTTTAAATTAAATCTTTAAATATATTTTTTTAACAAGAATTAAACATTGCACCCGTCCCCACATCGCCTGCCTAATCCCCACACACAGAGCTCATGTATTTTCTAAAAACATGCTTTTTCATCTCATTTCTCAGTCTTTCTACATGACATTTCTTTAATGTTGATTACTTGACTGTTTTGAGCAGAAAAGTTTACGTGTTTTCAAGATCAGTTTTTCTTGATGCAGTCTTTTTGTTGTATTGTTGTTGTTGGATTTGTCATTGATTGTTTCCAAAAACACTTCCAGCTGCTTGGACAAAAGCTCAGGGGGCATGCACAAACTTACTATACACTAGAGTAATTGGCACTAACATGCCACAGATGAGGGATATTGTTCATCGTTTGTTTTTTCTGAGTGTTACTTCCAACTCAGCATTGATAGTTCTCTAGTTCCAGCCCATTGTTCCCTGTAAACGCTCATGCTGTTGTCTTTTTCTTTAGGCTACAACATAGAATCTTGTTGTAGATTTGTTCCCTACATTTTCTCTATCTCATACGTTGAGGGGCATTTGGGTTGGTTCCAGCTCCTTGCTATTGTGAAGAGAGCTGAAATAAACATGGCTGTGCATGTATCTCTGCAGTGGGGTGTCTTGTGGGTACATGCCCAGGAGTGGTATGGCTGGGTCGGGTGGCAAGTTCATTCCAAGTCTTCCAAGGTTTCTCCACACTGCTTTCCATAGTGGCTGCACGAGTTTACATTCCCACCAGCAGTGGATGAGTGTTCCTCTTTCCCCACAACCTCTCCTTCACTTGGTATCATTTGTTTTCTTGATCCTAGCCAGTCTTATTGGAGTAAGATGATATCTTAAAGTGGTTTTGACTTGCATTTCCTTAATGATTAGTGATGTTGAACACTTCTTGAGGTGTTTCTCAGACATCTCTAATTCCTCACTTGTGAAGTCTCTTTTCAGCTCTTTACTCCATCTATTGAATGGGTCATTTGTTTTCTTTTGTCTTTGCTTTTTGAGTAGTGTATATATTCTGGAAATCAATGCTTTGTCAGATGTTTCTGTGGTGAAAGTTTCCTCCCACTCTGTGGGTTTTCTCTTCACTTCCTTGATTGTTTCTTTAGATGTACAGAAGCTTTTGAGTTTAACAGCCCAGCTGTTTATTTCTTAAGTGTACGCACACATGTAAGTGTGGATGTCAGAGGATAACTTGCAGAAGTCAGTTCTTGCCTTCTACCATGAGGGTTCTTGGGATCAAACTCAGCTTATCAGGGCTGATAATAAGCACCTTTACCCATCGAGCCATCTTGCCAGTCCAAATATTTACCGCTGTGGTACTGGGGGTGTGTGTGCTGGGCTATATCTCCAGCTCTCTTTCTGTTTAATGTAATTTTATTTTTTTGAGACAGGATCTCTTTGTAGCCTCAGCTGGCCTGGAACTCATTATGTAGATCAGGCTGGCCTCCATCACAGAGATCTTTCTGCCTCTGTCTCCCCAGTGCTGGGATTAAAGACATGTGCTGGGCTGGAGAGATGGCCTAGCAGTTAAGAGCGCCGACCACTCTTACAGAGGACCCGGGTTTGATCCCCAGCACCCACATGGCAGCTGAGAACTGTCTTAACTCCAGTTCCAGGGGAATCTGAGTCCCTCTTCTGACCTCCGAGGCAGACACGGTGCACAAACCTACATGCAGACAGTACATTCATACACATAAAAAATAAATAAAATAAAGGCATGTGCTGCCATGCACAACTCTTTTTATTTTCGAGACAGAATCTCACTAAATTACCCAGGTTGGCCTAGAACTCCCTCTGTAGCCCAGGTAAGCCTTGAAATTCAAACTTCCTATGGTCCTAACCCCACCAAACCCACAGAAGGATAGTTTTGAATGAGAAAACTATTCTTTTTAATAATTTAATCCCAGCATTTGGGAGATAGAGGCAGCAGATCTCTGTGAGATTAAGGCCAGCTTGGTCTACATAGCAAGTTCCAGGCCATCTGGGGCTACAGGGAGACCCTTTCTCAAGAACAACAACAAAAATATTACTTTTTGTGGCCAGGTGTGGTGGCACACGCCTTTAATCCTAGCACTTGGGAGGCAGAGGCAGGCAGATCTCTTTGAGTTCAAGGCCAGCCTGGTCTACTGAGTGAGTTCCCGGCCATCTGGGGCTACAGGGAGACCCTGTCTCAAAAAAA
>VZQC01006976.1:555035-576359 GCA_009823505.1 Rhizomys pruinosus
AAAAAAAAAAAAAAAAAAAAAAGAGTAAAAAAAAAAATTACTTTTTGAAACAGAATCTCATTATATAACTCCAGTTCCAGGACATCCAGTGCCCTCTTCTGGCTTCCATAGGCATTGGATGTACCTGGCACACATACATACATACATACATACATACAGGCAAAATATTCATACATATAAAAAGTAAATTAAAATTTAAAGAATTTTCTGGCCTTCCTTGGCTTTGGGCCTGACATGAGTGGTGCCAGGTCACCTGCAGGAGTCAGCCGTCAAAGGCACCGCTCTCTAGCACACTCAGCACAGGGTTAGAGGTTGATGACTTGCACGGAGGCCCCTTGTTGTCTGTGGGACAGTCGATCACTCTGTAATCGCGCCCCAGCCATGTTGGTGAGTTGAATGAAAAGCTAGACTGTTCCAGTTGCTTCTAGAAGGTTGCTTATACTTCCTTCCCTTCCCTTCTGAGAGAGCAGCATTGCCTCAGTAAGTCAATACTCCATTTCTTCCCACGGAATCTGGCCACAGTGCTGAGACCGAGCAGCCTAGAATCCTCTCTGGGGACCTGAGTCTGCTGTGGATATATTAGTTGCTTTTCCTGTTGCTGTCACAAAATATCTGGCAGGAGCGAGTTAAGGAGGGAAGCATTTATTTGGCCTCACATCTTTAGAAGGTGAATGTCCATCATGGGGTGGGGGGGAGGCATGGAGGTGGGCATGGTGGATGTAGTATTTGGCAGAGATTTTCCCACATTGTAGAGGACGAGGAAGCAGAGAATACAAGACTGGACTCTGGCGGAAGCAGGTATAACCCTCAAAGGCCAGTCCTTAGGAGCCAACCTACTTCTACCAGCTGGGCTCCACCTCCTAAAAGCACCATAGACTTCTTTTTTTTTTAATTTATTATTTTATGTGTATGAATATACTATCTGCGTGTAGGTTGGTGCACCTGTGTCATGCAATGTGGAGGTCAGAAGAGGGTGTTGGATTCCCCTGGAACTGGAGTTAAAGACTGTTCTTCGTCGCCATGTGGGTGCTGGGAATCAAACCCGGGTCTTCCGCAAGAGCAGTCAGCGCTCTTAACCACTAAGCCATCTCTCCAGCCCCAAAGCACCATAGATTTCTAAAGAGCACCATGAGATGGGAACTGAGGGTTTAAAATACAAGCTGCACAGGGGTTAGAGAGATGGCTTGGCAGTTAAGAGTCCTGGCTGTTCATGCAGAGGACCTGGGATTGGTTCCCAGCACCCACGTGGTGGCTAACAACCATCCATAACTCCAGTTCCAGTAGACCCAAGACCTGCTTCTGGCCTTTGAAGGCAGTGTACAACATGAGGGTATTTACACATGTGGTAAGTAAAACACTCATACACCTAGAATTAAAACAAAAAAAAGAAAAAAAAAAGATTCAAGCTATAACAGTAGGTCTTTTAAAAGTGTAAATTCACCATGTTTGAAAAAAATGCATGTTTTACTAGAGAGATGGTTCAGTGGTTAGGCACTCTTGCTGCTGTTACAGAGGACCGGGTTCCGTTCCCAGGACACATATCAGGTAGCTCACACCTGCCTGTAACTCCAGTTCCAGTGGATCTGGTGCCCTCTTCTGGCCTCTGGGGATACTGCACTCGTATGCACATAAATTCATGTAGATACACACACACATATGCACACACACACACACACTCCCCAACACTTCTTCCTACAGCCCAACTGATGGGGTACCCCACTGTGCTGATCTGCAGTACGATGGGTGAGCCAGCTAAGGGAGCGGCCTGCCTACTCCCCTGTCAGCCCAGCCACTGCTCCACCAAGCTTCCTTGGGGACCTTCCTTTCTCCAGAAGGGCTCCTCTTCCTGCCGTGACCTGCCTGCTCTGATTGCACAGTGGAAATTCCTTTTCCCACACTCCCTCTAATTCCAGTCACGGGGCCGTGACACCCACATTGCTCTAATAGCTACCTCTCTTCTTATTATCCAGGCTAATTATGTACCTGGGCCTTCCTGAGAGTATCTTTGGGCAAGCTGTTTCCCCGAGGCTTTTGTCCATGGATGTGGGGCTGTGGCTTGACTTCATAGTGGAGATATAAAATTAAGATTTGCTACCAAGTTGGGACAGCACCAACAGCCAGTGAATAAAATGAATTAATGTGGGGCTGCTTACTGAGCCTGGACCACCACAGACAGTTATATTTTCTTTGAAGATTTATTTATTAATTTTATTATTATTATTATTATTATTATTATTATTATTATTTGGTCTTTTCGAGACAGGGTCTCTCTGTAGCCCCAGCTGTCCTGGAACTCACTCTGTAGACCAGGCTGGCCTTGAACTCACAAAGATCCGCCTGCCTCTGCCTCCCGAGTGCTAGGGTTAAAGGCGTGCACCACCACGCCCGGCTCAGCTACTTTTTCTTAAGTCATCAGTTCACCACTAACCATACTCCTAGTTTATATGGCTCAAAGCATGGGCAGAATTGATACAAACCTGAGTTCATGGCACCATCTGGTGTCAGAGTAGTCCCAGTGACCACAAGCTCAGACAACATGAAATGCAGATAAACTAGCTTCTGGGAAAGTTACGTGATCATGCGGACTCTGTCCTTACCCTTATCAGAGATTCTGCTGGTCTTCACAGCCACAGCCCAGCTATAGTTAGGATAGCTTAGTTTGCTGCAGTCTGGTGCATAGAACAGACAAATGTTGGCTTACTGCAAGATGGAATTAACTCTATGTTTTGAGGACTAGTATAGCTGCCCCAGGGAAAGTCCTGTATGTTTTTAATGTGATGGGTCTATTTGCCTATAGGAAAAATGAAAGGAAGGCAGGTTGGCTGGCTGAGGCGTAAAGATCTGGAGTTCAAGGCCAGCCTGGGCTACATAGCAAGATCTTTTCTCAGAAAACCAAGGGTTGGGGCTTAGCTCTGTGACTGAATGCTCTGGGCATCAGGGACCCCTCTCCTTTGGAATGGGAAGGGCTTGCATTTCTTTCCATGTTTGTCAGAAAGTGGGGGATGGGTCCCTGAAATTGGAGGGAATGACCCCCTCCCTGTTCAGTTAACAAACACAAATTAGTCACCTGTTTAACCCAGCATGCTTGGCTATGTGAATTCAGTACAATGGGCGCTGGGTATGGGGATGTGTGTTGATAAGCAAACAGGATGTAATTATAATTAAGGTGGAGTTATAGATAGTTGTTAGCTGTCATGTGGGTGTTGGGAATCAAACCCAGCCTCTCTCTAAGAGCAGCCAGTGCTCTTAACCACTGAGCCATCTTCTCCCTTCTGCTCATCTTTTAATAAAGTTTTCAGATTTCTTTATAAATATATTATTTTTATTTTATGTGTATGAGTGTATTACCTGAATGTATGTAAGTGCACCTGTATTGTGCAAGGCACTTGAAAGTCAGAAGTGGGTGTCAGATCCCCTAGAACTGGAGTTACAGATGGTTGTTAGCCACCATCTAGGTACTGAGAATCAAACCTGGGTCCCCTGTAAGAGCAACCAGTGCTCTTAACTACTGAGTTAAATTTCCAGCCCTTAAAATTTCAGATTTTTTGTTTTTGTTTTTGTCTTTTTGAGACAGGGTCTCCCTGTAGCCCCAGCTGTCCTGGAACTCACTATGTAGACCAGGCTGGCCTTGAACTCACAGAGATCCACCTACTTCTGCCTCCCAAGGTCTGTACCAACACACCCGGCAAAATTTCAGATTTGTATGTATGTATGTATGTACATACATACGTATGTATTTGCTTATTTATAGACAGTGTCTATTTTTTTTTTTTTTAAATAGACCATAATCGGAGCTGGAGAGATGGCCTAGCGGTTAAGAGCGCCAACTGCTCTTGCAGAGGACCCGGGTTCAATCCCCAGCACCCACATGGCAGCTGAGAGCCGATATAGACAGTGTCTAAAGTAGTCCAGCTGGCCTGACACTCACTGAGGATGACCTTGAAGTTCTGATCATATTGTTTTCAATCCCTTGAGTGCTGGGACTACAGGCATATGCTACCATGCCTGGTTTTATGCTGTGTTGGGAACTGAACCCAGGGCTTAATGCACTAGACAAGGATTCTACCATCTGAGCTATATCTCCAGTCAAAAATTTCAGATTATGGGGCTGGAGAGATGGCTCAGTGGTTAAGAGCACTGACTGCTCTTGCAAAGGACCCAGGTTCGATTCCCAGCACCCACATGGTGGCTAAGAACTGTCATAGGCTGGGCGTGGTGGCACATGCCTTTAATCCCAGAAGAAGCAAGTGGATCTCTGTGAGCTCCAGGCCAGCCAGGTGAGCTGGGACTAAAGGGAGACCCTGTCTCAAAAATACTAAAAAAAAAAATCAGATTATTATGATTTATTTATTTATTTTTACATTGTGTGTGTGCATATGCGTGTGCATTTGTGTGTGTGTGTATGTCATAGTATGCATGTAGATATCAGAGAAAACTTGCAGGAGTCAGGTCTCTTCTACAATGTAGATTCTAGGGGTCAAATTCAGGTCATCAGGCTTGGCAGCAAGCACCTTTATTCTCTGAGCCGTCTCGCCGGCCCTATTGACTTTAATTTCTAACATATGAAAGTGGGAAAGGAATATATATATGCTTGTCATCAAGCTTTGATAATTAAGAATTTAATGAAAAAAAAAATTTAATGACTACTTACGTTTCAGCTCTATCTTAGTCTCTGGGTTATTTGGAAGCAATTCCCAGGAAATTACATGAGGTAGAGATGTGATTCATCTCTCTATATTTTTAGGAATGCATTTTTGAATAATAAGGCTGGTTTTAAAAATATAACCACAGTGGGGTGTGTAATGATACACGCCTTTAATCCCAGCACTGAAGAAGCAGAAGCAGGTAAATCTCTGTGAGATGGAGGCCAGCTTGGTCTACATAGTGAGTACCAGGCCAGTTGGGGATATAGGGAAACCCTTTCTCAAAAAAAGACATCCCCCCAAAAATTAATAAAAAAAAACTTAAAAAAAGAAAAACTAGGAGGTATTTGGAGAAGTCTAGCAGTAAGTAGATATTTGTTAATATTGAGGAATTATCAAGGAATCATTTTAACTGTCGCGATGGCATTGTGTTGTTTGTTTTCTTTTTTGGTCTCTTTGAGACAGGGTGTCCTTGTGTCCCCCACTGGGCTACAACTTGCTATGTAGACTGGGACCGGTCTCAGTCTCACAGAGATCTGTCTGCCTCCGCCTCCCAAGTGCTGAGATTAGAGGCATGTGCCACTGTGCCCAGTTCCACCTTGTGTTTTGAGGCAGGGTCTCACTGAACCTTGAGTTCATCCATTTGCCTAGGCCGGCTGGCTCCGAGAATCTGCTTGTAGTATGGTCTTTGCCCTGACTAACTTTTTTATTTTATTTTATTTTATTATTTTATTTATTTTATTTTATTTTATTTATTTTATTTATTTTATGTGTATGAATGTACTGTCTGCATGAAGGTCTGTGCACCCGTGTCATGCAATGCTGCAGAGGTCAGAAGAGGGCATCAGAACTGGAGTCAAAGACGGTTTTCAGTCACCATGTGGGTGCTGGGAATCGAACCCAGGTCCTCTGCAAGAGCAGTCAGCGCTCTTAACCACTAGGCCATCTCTCCAGCCCCCAAGACTAGCTTTTCATGTGAGTGCCAGGAACTGAAACTCGGGGCCTACTGCTAATGTGGCAGGTGCTTTATCTAGTTCCCTGACCACCACCTTTAAAGTGTGTACAGACTTGTGGAACCATCTCTGTCATATTAAAACATGTTATAGCTTCCCTCTTCCTCCTTTCCAATCCCGCCCCCCTGAAAATGTCCTTCTGAGGGAATCAAAATGTAGGACTCAAACTGACAAGTGGCCTGGATGTTGCTTGATAAGCTTCTTTTGCAGGGCACTAACACCTGACAAATAAAAATGAAAAAGGGGGAGGGTGTGAGGACTTCAAAAAAAGGGGCACAAAGCAGGCCGTGTGTCCTGTGATTCTCCCGCTGCCCTGTGGCAGTTGTTTTCAGGTCTTCTCTCCTAGCACTGGGAGGCAGAGGCAGGTGGATCTTTGTTAGTTCAAGGCCAGCCTGGTCTACAGAATGAGTTCCATGGCATTGCACGACATGGGTGCACAAACTCGCATGCAGACAATACATTTATACACATAAAAAAAAAAAAAAAAACGAGCGAGTTCCGGGACACTGCTGTCGTGCTCCAAGGGAGAACCTGTCTCGAACAGACCAAAAACACAAAAAAAAAAAAAAAAAAGAAATTGCTAATTAAATCCGGATCTTGATCTGGTTCAGTCTCCTGTTACAGCTGTTGTTTGTGTTTCGAAACAGGATGTGCTTTGTAAATCAGGCTGGCTTTGAACTGTCAATACTTCCACCCCTGGCCTCCTGACTACTGGGATTAATGAGCATGTGCCAACTAGTCTTCTACCTTGTTTTCCTGAAGAGGGGCAAGTCTGCTTTATCAGCCAGGTTGTCTTTTTTTCCAACAGAAGATACTTCCCTCTCTTGTGAGAAATCATGAGTTCCTGCAAGGGGAGAGAGGTGGTACTGTGGTCTGTCAGCTACTGACTGGTCTTCAAGGGTATGCCCACAGGGATTGGCTGTGCTTCCGGCTCTGGCTTCCCTGCAGGAGGCATCGAAATGAGGCAGTGATCATAGACACAGAGTTGGGACCAGTGTTCTGTCACTCAGGACATAGTGACTCTGAACAACTTAAAAATCCAGCTGGGAGTGATGGCTCACGCCTTTAATCCCAGCACTTGGCAGGCAGAGGCAGGTGGATCTCTGTGAGCTCAAGGCCAGCTGGGGCTACAGGGACACCCTGTCTCAAAAAGACAAAAACCAAAACAATCCTATATCCCCCCCAAAATAATCCCCAACCTGTTATTTTTCTGTACAAGTGGAAATAATGCAGAAGCCATTGCCCAGACATTTTTAGTAAACACTCCATCTAGTGCCTGATACTCAAAAAAATGAGTGCCCCGGTCTAGAATGACACGTAGCTTGTCTGAGATGTATTGCCAAAGAACCTCTCTTCTTACTTTTTTAAAAGAGTATAGCTTCCTGGAAAGCTGTTCATAGTTATTAAATTAGCTATCTGTTTTATTATGTGTCTGCTTAAAAAAAAATTTTTTTTTAATTTTATGTCTATGAGTGGCTTGCCTGCATGTGTGTAAGTGCACCCATGTGTGCAATTTCCATGATGGCCAGAAGAGGGCATTGGATTCCCCGGAACTAAAGTTTCAGATAGTTGAAAGCCACTGTGTGGGTGCTGGGAATCAAAGCCAGATTCTCTAGAAGAAAGAAAGAACAGTGCTGAGCCATCTCACCCTGCCCCCCGCCCCCCTGCCTCAGTTTCCCCATTTTAATTTTGTGTGTGTGCACATGTGAGGCTACCTGTGGAGGACAGAGGCATTGGATCCCCATGGAGCTGGACTTTTAGAGGTATTTGTAAGACACCTGGCCTGGGAGCCAAGAACTGAATGAACTCAGCTTCTCTAAAGAGCAACATGTGCTTTTAACTGCTGAGCCATCTCTCTAGCCCCTACATGTCTGCCTTGGTATTCTTTTTTTTTTTTTTTTTGAGACAGGGTTTCCCTGTAGCCCCACTTGGCCTGGAACGTACTATGTAGACCAGGCTTGGGCTTGATCACACAGAGATCTGCCTGCCTCTGCCTCATGAGTGTTGGGACTAAAGTATGTTCCATCACATCCAGCATGTATCTGTTTTTTAACATCACAATATACTGGTGATGGTGATAGTGGTGATGAATCTGTACTGCTGGGGACTGAACTTCCAGAGCCTCGTGTGGGTCGTGTGGGTCGTGTGGGTCGTGTGGGTTGTTGGGAGCCACAACCGCAGGCTTTACTGTCGCTCTTGTCTAGCATCCCTCTGCAGGCCCCCTCCAGAGCAGGTTCCAGCTGTGGATCTTTGGAGACTTCCTGTGCCACAGAGGCCATTTGCGTGCCTTTTTTTGAAGTCCTCATACCCTCCCCCTTTTTCATTTTTATTTTTCAGGTGTTAGTGCCCTGCAAAGGAAGCTTATCAAGCAACATCCAGGCCACTTGTCAGTTTGAGTCCTACATTTTGATTCCCTCGGAAGGACATTTTCAGACCTTGAATGGAAAGGTATTCATTTCCGTGGTGGCTCATTCAAGTGTTTGGACGGGCAGGTAGAGGCAAGAAAATGCTAATTTTCAGCCCTTCACATATTTGGCATTAAGTATTAGATTTTTTGGGTTTGGTTAACTAATTTTTGTTGTTATTCTGCTGTTGTTGTTTGGGGGTGGTTTTTTTTGTTTTGTTTTGTTTTTGTACAGGGTCTCCATAGTCCCAGCCCACCTGGAAGTCACTTGATCTCACAGAGATCTGCTTGCCTCTGCCTCCTGAGGGCTGGGATTAAAGATATTTATTTATTATTTATTTATTTATTTATTTATTTATTTATTTATTTATTTGTAAGTAGTTTGCCCGCATGTATGTAAGTGCATGTGCATGCAGTGCCTGCAGAAGCCAGTAGAGGGTGTCAGAGTCTCTGGAACTGGACGTTGGTAGCTGCCCATGTAGGTTCTGGGAACCAAATCTGGGTCCTCTGGAAGAGCAGCCAGTGCTCTCGTCTGCTGAGCCAGATCTCCAGCCCCTAAACGTCAGTTTTGGCATGTACATGGTGGCTTTTAGGAAGGATTGTGGGTCACCTGTCTTTGCTGGGGAGCCTTGGAGACAGGAGGTCATAGTAACAGGGATACCCAGGCTCTGCTACAGGAGGTGGGTGGGGCTAGTAACAGTGGGACCCAGCCCTCAGCCTGGGGGAGTTTACCTATAGGTTGGAGGGTTCGAGAACACCACTTCTCATCAAGGTCTGCGTCACCCTGAGCTAGTTCTTGTCAGTCCTCTCAAAGCCCAATATTTCTTTTTTTAATTAATTAATTAATTTATTTTTAATATGTATGAATGTACTGTCTGCATGTAGGTTGGCGCACCCGTGTCATGCAATGCCACGAGGTCAGAAGAGGGCGTCGGATTCCCCTGGAACTGGAGTTAAAGACAGTTCTTAGCTGCCATGTGGGTGCTGGGAATTGAACCCAGGTCCTCTGGTAGAGCAGTCGGTGCTCATAACCATTGAGCCATCTCTCCAGCCCCAAGCCCCATATTTCTTGGCCAAGTATTTTATCTTTTAAGATATTTTATCTTTTCAAAATTTGCTTTTTTTTTTTTTTTTTTTTGAGACAACCCGTTACACTGTATGTAGCCCATGCCACTCTTGAGACCGTCCCGCCTCATCCTTCTGAATGTTGAAATTAAAACAAACAAACAAAAAAAACTTCTTGCTGAGTATAGGGACACTTTCCTTCCACCTCAGCCATTGGGAGGCAGAGGCAGGAGGATTGTGAACCGGAGGCCACTTTGGGCTATACAACAAGACTGTCTTGAAACCAAACAATCAAAACCCTCAAAAGCAAAGAAACAACAAAACCATCATAAACAACAAAACAACCAACCAAACAAAGCCAAACCCAAAAATGTTTAAAATCACTTCAAAGAACTCTTATACATTCTACGTTTGTTAACATTTTTTACTTTGTCTTAAAAATCTCTTTTCCACCAAGATGTATTTTTTTTTTCCTCAGAAGCTTTATAGAATTTCTAGAATAAATTTTGGACACAGGCCTTTCCCCCAAGATAGTTAGTATGGATTTCCTAAGAATAGCCACTGACTGACGGAACTAAAACACACACTGTACCCAGAGTCCCAAATGTTGATAGAATTCACTCTGGGAACCCCTGTCCTGTTACAATGTAGCATTAACTACATGACATTATTCTAGAAACAAAAACTTATCTTAAACCCAGAATCTGTGCATTTGGTTGATAATCTTTTTAGTGTCTTTTTGTTGTTGTTGTTTTTGTCTTTTTGAGACAGGGTCTCCCTTTAGTCCCAGCTGGCCTGGAGCTCGCTATGTAGTTCAGGCTGGCCTCGAAATCAAGAGATTCGCCTGCCTCTGCCTCCCAAGTGCTAGGATTAAAGGTGTGCACCACCACACCTGGCTCGTTTTTTTTTTGTTGTTGTTTGTTTGTTTGTTTTTGTTGTTGTTATTGTTACTCTTCCATTGAGGCAACATCTCTCTGTGTAGACCAGACTGGTCTAGATCTCACAGAGATCCGCCTAGCTCTGCCTCCCAAGTGCTGGGCTGAAAGACATCTGCCACCATGCTCAGCCTATTTTTAATTTTTGTTTCTTTATTATTTAAAATATTTTGAGATAGTATTTTGCTGTATTTCTGAGGCTGGCTTAGAACCCATGATCTTCCTGCCTCAGCCTCCCAAGTGTTGGGATTACAGACGTGTGCTACTGTGCCGGCTGTGTTTATGTATTTTGATTAGCAGCAGGTGGTGTCTGGGCGATGGACATATGCATGCTTGGGGGATCCAGGCTACACTTGCTCTTCTCACTAGTGGTTTGGCTCCAGGGCCTTGGCAGCTGGGGCTTGTGGGCACTGTGGTTGAGCGAGGAGGGCTGGGGGTTCCCAGTAAGCCTGCTCAGGTGGTCGGCAGCCCTATGGATTGTGAGAAAGTGCTGTATGGGGGAGGAGGCTGCCAGGGATCTCAGCAGCTGGCACCATCCACTCCAGTGACACGTTTTAAATTACAGAATGTCCTCATTGAAGGGAACCGGATTAAGCTAGGAGCTGGCTTTGCCGCTCTTCTTTCTGTGCCCATCCTCTTTGAAGAGACTTTCTACAATGAAAAAGAAGAAAGTTTCAGCATCCTGTGCATAGCCCACCCTTTGGAAAAGAGAGAGAGTTCAGGTACTGTGAACGGACTTAGGGGAGTCTGCGGATGGACCTTCCTCCTGGCTTAGCTAGTAGAAGCTTGATTATCACACAAAATCATAAAGAGCCCACTACAAACCTGAATAACTTTACAATAGTCTCCTCCCCCCCCCCCAATCTCCCTGGGACATAATCAATGTCATCTCTTGCTAAGGAAGTGTGGGTTAGGGTGGTTGTATAAGGTGGCCATGTTGGACAGCATTCAATTCCAGGGGGATCATACATAGACTCCTCATAGTTCCTGTGATAAACCTGTGATGGCAACATTGTCCCTTGAGTTGTGCAAAGAGGGAGCTTCGCCTTGCCTCTGGGCCTCTGGCTGAGGTTTAACTTTGTACCATTATTCCCCAGGAAGTCCAGCTTCTCTCTTTGAGAATGGATTACTTTTCAGTAGGTTGACCCAGGAAACTGCCCAGGCTGTGTGCCAGTTGCACCATGAAACCGTAGTCGTCAGGGCATCAGCTTCATCCAAGCCCTGTGGGTCATACCCAGAGTCACAGATTGATGTGTTCTAGGAAGAGGCTTTGGGGTGTCACTCTTGAGCCCAGATTCCCTGCACCTGGGCTTTTCTTGAGCAGTGTCTCGAGCTGAGGACATTCTCTTCCTTCCCTTGTCCCCGGTTGTCTTCTCTCAGAAGATGGGATTCTAGACCTCGTAGAAACCAGAGCAAAGAATGTGACTCTTCCCCCTCCTCCCTTCATCCAGCCTGACCCCACATCTCTTTTTCAGAAGAGCCTTTAACACCTTCAGATCCTTTTGCCCTAAAAACCATTGAAGATGTGAGAGAATTTCTGGGAAGACACTCGGAGAGATTTGACAAGAACATCGCTTCTTTCCACCGAACCTTCCGAGAATGTGAAAGGAAAAGCTTCCGACACCACATAGTGAGTAGCTGCGTCTTGTCCTCCCTGGCTGGCCTGTCCTGGTCCAGTTCAGAGCCACTGGTTGTTCTGTCTGCTCTGGAACTTTACTGGGCACTGTCTCCATGGCCGGAAGTTTTGTTAAAATGTTTCTTTTATATTTATTTATTTATTTATTTATTTATTTATTTATTTATTTATTTTTATGTGTATGAACGTACTGTCTGCATGTAGGTCGGTGCACCCATGTCATGCAATGCCACGGAGGTCAGAAGAGGGTGTCGGATTCCCCTGGAACTGAAGTTAAAGACAGTTCTCAGCTGCCATGTGGGTGCTGGGGATTGAACCTGGGTCCTCTGCAAGAGCAGTCGGCACTCTTCACTGCTGAGTCATCTCTCTAGTCCCTTTAAAATGTTTCTATAAAAGTAGCACATGATGGGGCCAGAGAGATGGCCTAGAGGTTAAGAGCACCGACTGCCCTTGCAGAGGACCTGGGTTCGATCCCCAGCACCCACATGGCAGCTGAGTACCGTCTGAAACTCCAGTTCCAGGGGAATCCGACACCCTCTTCTGACCTCCCCGGCATTGCACGACATTGGTGCACAGACGTACATGCAGATAGTACATTCATACACATAGAGAAAAATAAATAAATAATTAAAAAAATATTAAAAAAAAAAAGTAGAAAGCCAGGCATGGTGGCACATGCCTTTAATCCTAGTACTTGGGAGGCAGAGGCAGGTGGATCTCTGTGAGTTCAAGGCCAGCCTGGTTTACAGAGTGAGTTCCAGGATAGCTGGGGCTACAGGGAGACCCTGTCAAGCCAGGTGAGCAGAGTTCAGATCTCCAGAGTCCATGTAAACGCCAATTACAGTGTCTGTACTCTCTCGCCTATAGCAAAATCGGAGGTGGAGACAGGAATTCCACAACTCTCATGGGTTAGCTAGCCTGGGGTATGTAGTACCATGGCAGAAACAAGAGAGACCCTGCCTCAACAAGGTGGAAACACTTAAGAGCACTGGCTGCTCTTCCAGAGGACCCGAGTTCAGTTTCCAGCACCCACAGGGCAGTTAGCGACCATCTGTAACTCTAGTTCCAGGTGATCTGATGCCCTCTTCTGGCCTCTGCACTCATTGCATCCATGGGCATACTTCCATATATGCAGGCAGAACACTCAGACACATAAAATAAATAAAAATAATAAATAAACAATTAAAAAGTTGAGGGCTGAAGAGATGGCTCAGTGGGTAAATTCACTCGCCACCAAGCCTGATGACGTGGTGGAAAGAGAAGTCTGTCTCCTGCAAGTCACCCTCTGACGCCCACACACGTCACATAGAATGCTTTTCCCCCAACAACACACAGACAATACAGATACATGCTAAATAAATAAATGTGATTATTACCTTTTTTTTTTTTTTGGTCTTTTTTTTGAGACAGGGTCTCCCTGTAGCCCCAGCTGTCCTAGAATTCACTCTGTAGACCAGGCTGGCCTTGAACTCACAAAGATCAGCCTGCTTCTGCCTCCTGAGTGCTAGGATTAAAGGCGTGCGCCACCACGCCCTGCTCAATTAAAAACTTTTTTAAAGTTGAACATCCGTTTTAAAAGCTGGTTTGTAAAAGCTTGCACTGGCCGAAGGCCTGTTGTTTGTGAAGGTGCCGCCCACTCAGGCTTTGGTGGTAAGACAGGTCTTCTCTCTGCCCCTGTTGTACAGGACTCAGTAAACGCTCTTTACACCAGATGCCTCCAACAACTTCTGAGAGACTCGCACCTGGTAAGGACATTTCCACTAGAAACAATTGCAGTTCACACCCGTGCAGATTTTTAACTGCATTTCTCTTGCCTTCTAGAAGGTTCTTGCAAAGCAGGAAGCTCAGATGAACCTGATGAAGCAGGCAGTAGAGGTAAGGAGACCCTGGGGGCAGTGGCTGGGAGACTGTGTCATACACCACCACCTCCACTCCCCCCCAGCCACCCCCCCCACACACATACACACCCCGAGCCTGGGTATGTTGATTTCCACAGATGTACGTCCACCATGATATTTATGACCTGATCTTTAAATATGTGGGGACCATGGAAGCCACTGAGGTAGGTTCACAGGCTTCGTCCTGCAGGATGTACCCCTTATCCTGTGCTTTTTAAGAAATTTGAAGCTTGGTTCAAATCTGTTGCTAGGATGCTGCCTTTAACAAAATCACAAGAAGCCTTCAAGACCTTCAGCAGAAAGACATTGGTGTGAAACCTGAGTTCAGGTATGAGTTTTCACAGCTTGAGCAGCTCAGTGTCTTTAAGGCTGGGGCACTATCTCCCCCTCAGAGGTAATGGAGGCTGCTGATTTGATCTGGTTACCACTGAGGAGTATGGAATGTTTGTTTACAGCTGAAGACAGATGCTAAGCTGACTCTTGACTGCCTTGTACCCGTCTCCTCTTGTACTTGTGGGCCAAGGTGTCAGCTGGGTAGGGGCAAAGGGGGCAGGGTTTAGTGTACGTGGCCTCTGACTCACTCAGGCGGGCCCTGCATGAAGGGTATTTGTCCTTACCTGCCTGTCTGAGGGGAACCTGCCACAGGGATTGTACCTCTCCAGTTAAGGTTTTGTTTTGTTTTGTTTTGTTTTGTTTTGTTTTGAGACAGGGTCTCCCTGTAGCCCCAGCTGTCCTGGAACTCACTCTGTATTCCAGGCTGGCCTTGAACTCACAAAGATCCACCTGCCTCTGCCTCCTGAGTGCTAGGATTAAAGGTGTGTGCCACCACGCCCAGCTTAAAGACGATTCTTAGCTGCCATGTGGGTGCTGGGAATCAAACCTGGGTCCTCTGCAAGAGCAGTCGGAGCTCTTAACTGCTGAGCCATCTCTCCAGCACTCTAGTTAAGTTTTATTAGGATAAATAAGTGTTTGAAGTGTTGATGTTTAATCTCTTCCCCCACTTGGGCTAGTTTTCTCTCTGATTTAGGAATTAAAAAAAAAAAAGATTTATTTTATTTTATTATTTTTTTGGTCTTTTCGAGACAGGGTCTCCTTGTAGCCCCAGCTAGCCTGGAACTCACTCTGTAGACCAGGCTGGCCTTGAACTCACAAAAATCTGCCTGCCTCTGCCTCCTGAGTGCTAGAATTAAAGGCATGCACCACCATGCCCAGCTATCTTATTCTTTACATTTTTTTTTCATTCATTGATTTTTATTTTATGTGTTTGAGTGTTTTGCTTGCATGTATGTAAGTGCACCATGTGCACACAATGCCTGGAGAGGCCAGCAGAGGGCATCAGATCCCCCTGGAACTGCAGTTACATACAGTGAGCCACCACATGGATACTGGAAACTGAACCCAAGTTGTCTGCAAGAGCTCCTCACTACCGAGCCAACTCTCCAGTCCCCTTTCTTTTTAAGTATGCATGTGTGTCTGTGAGTTTGTGTACCTGAGTGCAGTTACCCACAGAGGCCAGGAGAGGGCATCAGATCTCCTGGAGCTGGAGTTAGAGGCAGTTGTGAGCTGTCTGACATGGGTGCTGGGAACTAAGGCCCTCTTTGAGAACAGTACATACTGTTAACCACTGAGCCTCTCTCTAGCCCCCAGGCTTAGAACTTCTATTGTATTTTTTTTAAGTTATTAGTTTTTTGAAACAAGATCTCACTGTGGCTTTGAAATTGTAATCCTCCTGCTATGGTGCTGGGTTACAGGCCTATAGTACCAGGCCAGGCTCTAGATTTTTATTTTTCCAAATTTCTAGTGGATTACCCAGAGTCAAAGTTCTTTTTCATCTGTTTTTGTTGGTCATTCTCGAGTTTGTAAGAATTGTAGGAGCAGATGTTACCAGGACCGGGATCAGGCCGCTCCACTGTGAGCTGAAGTTTTCATTTCCCAAATACAGCTTCAACATCCCTCGTGCAAAGAGAGAACTAGCGCAGCTGAACAAGTGCACGTCTCCACAGCAGAAGCTCCTGTGCCTGCGCAAGGTGGTGCAACACATCACACAGTCTCCCAGCCAGAGAGGTGGGTGCCCAGGGAAGGACCCGGTCGGAGTGGGGGAGAGATGAGGGTGCAGATACTTACCTGCCAATGCAAAAGTCTGCAGAGGGGGAGCATCCGCCAGGGGCTGGGGTTGTATAGCATGCAGCTGATGAGCTGGGCTAGGCACAGTGAGGGAGAGAAAAACAACAGAGAATCAGTGGCCTCGACCCAACCAGGCTGGGGTTTAAAGGTTCAGCTGTTAGTGCTGTTCCCTAAGCCTGCCCCAATTCAGTATGTGAAATCCTCCAAGCCAGATGTGGTGGCGCATGCCTTTAGTCCCAGCTCTCAGATGGCAGAGGCAGGTAGATCTTTGTGAGTTCAAGGGTAGCCTGGTCTACATAGAGAGTTCCAGGACAGCCAGCAATATATAAGTAAATAAATAAGGAAAGTCCCAGTGTTTAAAGAGGTTGGGAGGTTTGGGGTTTAGAGGTGTGGCTCGTCAGTCCACATGAGCCCCTAAGCTCTATCTCCACACAGTAAAGGGAGAAAGGGAAGTCTAGAAGGAAGGAAGCAGGCCTGTGTATAGAGGTAGAGAATCATCTACGAAGAATGTGGAGTCAGGTCGTGAGGAGTCTCTAAGTTACGCTTGCAGCAGCAGCATGGAAAGGGGTTGGGGGCGCTCCAGTCTATGTCTGTGAAGAAGCTGTCTCCAGAAGATCCACAGAGGGCACACTGAGTGTCAGAGGTGCCTGGGCCATTCATAGCTTGCTCTTTTGTACTGTTTGAGTTTTATTTAGTGATGGTTTTTCTTATTTATTTATTTATTTATTTATTTATTTATTTATTTATTTATTTATTTAAGGCAGGGTCATGCTATGTAACTCAGGCTGGCTTCAACCTGACGTTATGGGTGTTTGCCAACCAATTCACTTGGCTTTATGTATTTGTTTGTTTATTGCTACACTAGAGATGGAACTTAGGGCTTCACTTCTCATAGGCAAGAGTCTTGTTTTTTTGTTGTCGTGATTTTTTTTTTTTGTCTTTTTGAGGCAGAGTCTTCCTATGTAGACCAGGCTGGCCTTGAACTCCCAGAGATGCACCTGCCTCTGCCTCCTGAGTGCTGGGATTAAAGGCATGCGCCACCACACCCGGGTATAGGCAAGAGTCTTATCACAGAGTCGCAACCAGTTATCCCCTGTGCTGCCCTGACTTTCATATAATTTTATGCATTTATTTATTTATTTTGGTCTTTTATAGACAGGGTCTCCCTGTAGCCCCAGCTGTCCTGGAACTCACTCTGTAGACCAGGCTGGCCTGGAATTCACAGAGATCCACCTGCCTCTGCCCCATGAGCGCTGGGATTTAAAGTGTGCACCATGATACCTGGCAAAAAAACCTTAACAACAACAACAAAAAAACACAACTTTTTTTTTTAAAGCTCAGTATTTTTTTTTTTTTATGTGTATGAGTGTACTGTCTGCATGCAGGTTGGTGCACCAGTGTCATGCAATGCTGTGGAGGTCAGAAGAGGGCGTTGGATTCCCATGGAACCGGAGTTAAAAGATGGTTCTTAGCCACCATGTGGGTGCTGGGAATCAAACCCGGGTTCTCTGCAAGAGCAGTTGGTGCTCCTAACCACTGAAAGCTCAGTATTTTTAGAACATGGGGAAAGAACAACTCTAAGCCATCCAAGCCTCCCTGGATGGTGGAGAGCCCAGTGCAGTGTCGGTGAACAGGAAAGGAAGGTGTGCCCATGGCAGTGTCGGTGAACAGGAAAGGAAGGTGTGCCCACAGCTGGCAATGGGGGCCTCTCTCCTCCTGTGGTCACGTCCCTTTCATGCCCACATGCAATTTCACTTCACATTCACTTCACTCTGGCTTGGAGTGTGGTTTTTTATTTATTCTTTGGTCTTTTGGGGACTCCCTGTAGCCCCCGATGGCTTGGAACTTGCTATGTAGATCAGACTGGCCTGGAATTCACAGAGATCCACCTGCCTCTGCCTCCTGAAGTCTGGGATTAAAAGTGTGTGCAAGCTGGGCGTGGTGGTGCACGCCTTTAATCCTAGCACTTGGGAGGCAGAGGCAGGTGGATCTTTGTGAGTTCAAGGCCAGCCTGGTCTACAGAGCAAGTTCCAGGACAGCTGGGGCTACAGGGAGACCCTGTCTCGAAAAGACAAAAAAAAATTTTTTTTTAAGTGTGTGCCACCACACCCAGACCAGAGTGAGGGTTTACCTGTTGTTTGCTGGGTTTGTGGTTTTGCCTTGTGAGTGGTGGGGGGAGTTCAAACTTCATATTCTGATCTGCGTCTTATGGGGGCTTTGGGCCTGTATTTTCCTTACAGTGAACTTGGAGACCATGTGTACTGATGATCTCCTCTCAGTCCTCTTATATCTGCTGGTGAAAACTGAGATCCCTAACTGGTAACATCTTTCTATGGTTATTAAAATACTATTTGTTTAATTAAAAATTTATTTATTTTTATGTATATGTATGAATATTTTGCCTGTATGTATGTAAGTGCACCCATGTGTGCAATGCCTGAGGAGGCCAGAAGAGGGCTTCAGATCCTCTGGAACTGATCATTAACCACCCACGTAGGTACTGGGAATGGAAGCCAAGTCCTCTGAAAGACCAAGCAGCCCAGACTCTGATATGTATATGATGTATATGTGCATATGTGTATTTATGTGTCTGAGTGTTTTGCCTACTTGTATATAAATACACCCATGTGTGTGCAATGCTCATAGAGACCAGAAGAGGGTGTGAGATCCCCTGGAACTGGAGTTACGTTGATTATTAGGTAATACATGGATGCTGGGAATTAAACCCAAATCCTCCACAAGAGCAGCCATGCTTTTAACCACTGAACCATCTCTTCGGTCTCTAATTTTATTTATTTATTTATTTATTTATTTATTTATTTATTTATTTATTTATTGTTATTTAGATTTTGGGGGGTCTTTTTGAGACAGGGTCTCCCTGTAGCCCCAACTGTCCTGGAACTCACTATGTAGAGTAGGCTGGCCTTGAACTCACAGAGATCCACCAGCCTCTGCCTCCCAAAGTGCTGGGATTAAAGGCATGTGCTATACCATACCTGGCCTGTTTATTTAGATTTTTTTTTGGAGACAGGGTCTCCCTGTAACCCCGGCTGGCCTGGAACTTGCTATGTAGACCAGGCTGGACTCAATTTCATGGAGATTTGCAACTTGCTATGTAGACCAGGCTGGACTCAATTTCATGGAGATTTGCTTGCCTCTGTCTCCTGAGTGCCGGGATTAAAGTCATGCACCACCACATCCACCTCCGTAATTTTTTTCTTTTTGAGGCAGGCTCTCACATGTAGCCCAGGCTGGGCTCCAACTATTCATCTTCCTGCCTCACCTCTGACTTCTGGGATAGCAGCTGTGTGCCACTCTGCCTGGCATAAAATACCTTAAAGCTATGTCAGGACTATGTATTTTCAGTGTGGCTCCAGGAAAACAGCCTTGACTGACACCTCTCTTAGGGCTACGCTTCCCCTTCCTTCAGTGGTGACTCTCTTTCCATTTACAAATGGGGAAACTGACACCTGGAGCACTTCTCTCTCTCTCTCTCTCTCTCTCTCTCTCTCTCTCTCTCTTTAACTTATGTGTATGAGTGTACTGCCTGCATGTAGGTTTGTGCACCCGTGTCATGCAATGCAGCAGAGGTCAGAAGAGGGCATTGGATTCCCCTGAAACTGGAGTTAAAGACGGTTCTTAGCCACCATGTGGCTGCTGGGAATCGAACCCGGGTCCTCTGCAAGAGCAGTCAGTTCTCTTAACCGCTGAGCCATCTCTCCAGCCCCCCGCTTCTGTCTCTTACTCTAAGCATGTGGCTAGTCTGTTGCAGAGCATGAAGCAGACTCCATTTCTTTCTTCCCACAGGAACCCATAGTTCACTTTACAATAACCAGTTTTCTCAAAACCAGCCCATCTCAGGACAGGCACACATAGTTTGAATTGTCCTAATGGTATCAAGGGGCTGCAGCCATTATTGCCTGACCCACTGTTGTGCGCATACATACAGTGGGTCTCTGTGAGTTCCAGGCCAGTCTGATTGAATGGACCTGCTCCAGGTCTTTGATCAGCTGTCTAAGTCAATATCTTTTTATTTCCTTGCAAAATGTTAATTAGGGGCTGGAGAGATGAGTCAGCGGTTAAGAGAACTGCCTGGTTTTGGTTCACAGGACCCACATGGCAGGTCACAACCATCCATAATTCCAGTTCCAGGGCATCTGATCTGGTATTCCCTCCTGGCTTCAGAGGGCATTGTGTACCCTGGGTACACTCACATACGTGCAGGCAAAGCACTCATACACATAAAATAAAGATCAGTCAATCAAAGATATTGTTGGCCAGTGTTAATTAGATATCCAGCTGTAACACTTTTTTCTTTTGTTTAGGATGGCAAATTTGAGTTATATCAAAAACTTCAGGTTTAGCAGCTCGGCCAAAGATGAGTTGGGATACTGCCTGACCTCGATTGAGGCTGCCATTGAATATGTCCGGCAAGGAAATCTCTCCATGAAGCCGCCTGTAAGAGCTCCCTGCTCTCCCGCCCTTCTGTGGCTCTTTGGGGTACTTTTGGTCCAAGGCTGGGAGGGAGGGGAAAGACATTCTTCTGTGGTTTACCAAGAATGGAGCCTCAGCTGTTTGAGGATTATGAAGCTTGAAAAGCACTCAAGAAACTAAACATTAAGCCGTTAATTGATTGTGAGAACTGTGTGTTATCAGTGGGATTCCCGCTAATATCCCGCTTCATTAATCCCTGCCATTTTCAGAAGCATGTGTATGGCAAAGGGAGCCAGTCATGGTGAATCTGGATTTCTTGAGGATGATGGGCAAGGAATGATTATTAATGTGTGCAATTTTAGGACTCAGTGCCCTTATTATTGTTTCCCTGGTTGGTTGGTGAGCGTTGGCTAGAGCGGTTGGTTTGTTTCTCTGGCAATTATGAGAGTCTTGAGCCAAGATTTCACTGCGGGCCTGTTACACTATAGGGAAACTGGTAAAAGGTAGAACTTGATAGTACTGAGGGAAATCTCCATGCTGAAGTCAATAAAATAAAGTGGGCGGGCATGGTGGTGTATTTCTGTAATCCCAGCTCTCAGGAAGCTGAGGCAGGAGGATTGCTGTGAGCTTGAGGCCAGGCCTGGGCACAGCATGAGTTTCATGTCAGCTTGGGCTAGGGTGAGACCCTCTATCAGAAAGCCAAGAAAAAAGGAAAATAACTAAAGTTAGGAGTTGGAGAGATGGCTCAGAAGTTGAGAGCACTGGCTGCTCTTGCAGAAGACCTGGGTTTGTTTCCTAGCATGGACAGGGCAGCCACAACCATCTGTAACTCCAGTTCCAGGGGATCTTATGCCCTCTTCTGGCCTCCAGGGGTACTGCATGGATGTGGTACACACATACATACATACATGCAGGCAAAACTTTAAAAAAATTTTTTATTCTTTATGCATATGAATGTACTGTCTGCATGCAGGTCTGTGCACCCGTGTTGTGCAATGCCTTGGAGGTCAGAAGAGGGCATCGGATTCCCCTGGAACTGGAGTTAAAGACAGCTCTCAGCCTTTATGTGGGTGCTGGGGATCAAACCCCAGTCCTCTGCAAGAGCAGTCGGTGCTCTTAACCACTAGGCCATCTCTCCAGCACAATATATATATATATATATATATATATAT
>VZQC01006976.1:581225-665625 GCA_009823505.1 Rhizomys pruinosus
TTTTTTTTTTTTTTTTGAGATCTGACTTTCAGCTCTGAATCCTCCTACTGAGATTTCAGGCATGCACCAGTATACCCAGCTCTCAGTTCCCAATAAACAGCCGTTGCTCATTTCCCACAATCCTCTGGGTTGTCTTCTGAGCACTTGTGCTTCCCTGAGGATTCAGTCCTAGAAGCTCCATCTCTCACCACTGTCCTTCACACAGCATCCCAGACTTGAGGAGAGCATCCAGATTGACCTGTTCTGCAGATGCTTTCTCTGGTCCTGAGTGCTCAGCAGTAAGTCACAGTATAAAGCAGGTTGATAGAGCTTTCCAAAGCTCAAGGCAGGGCAGAAATGGATCCTTCTGTGGTCCTGGCGGCAATCGTGTGTCACATTAATCCTCCTGGAAGGGGGAAGGCGTGAGAACCCTGGTAATGATCCCTCCTTCAAGGTGCCATTGGTTTCCTTTAATGGAGAGCGCTGTGAGTTTCCTGGTACAGTCTTGTGGATTTCCAGCACCACTTGTCTGGAGAAAAAAAATTGTTTTACCTTTCATCAAGATTATTTGTCAGGGAGTTAATTTGTCATTGGACCATTTGTTCTAGGGGCCCAAGGGAGCATGGCAGCATCTTGCTTGAAATGCTTTTGTGAAAAAAAAAAATCACAGGGCTGGGATATGGCTCAGTGGTAGAGCACCTACCTAGAATCCCCACTGAGGGGCTGGGGGTGTGGCTCAGTGGTAGAGCACCTGCCTAGAATCCCTCAGTGAGGGGCTGGGGGTGTGGCTCAGTGGTAGAGCACCTGCCTAGAATCCCCCAGTGAGGGGCTGGGGGTGTGGCTCAGTGGTAGAGCACCTGCCTAGAATCCCCCAGTGAGGGGCTGGGGGTGTGGCTCAGTGGTAGAGCACCCGCCTAGAATCCCCCAGTGAGGGGCTGGGGTGTAGCTCAGTGGTAGAGCACCTGCCTAGAATCCCCTACTGAGGGGCTGGGGGTGTGGCTCAGTGGTGGAGCACCTGCCTAGAATCCCCCACTGAGGGGCTGGGGGCATGGCTCAGTGGTGGAGCACCTGTCTAGAATCCCCCAGTGAGGGGCTGGGGGCGTGGCTAAGTGGTAGAGCACCTGCCTAGAATCCCCCAGTGAGGGGCTGGGGGTGTGCCTCAGTGGTAGAACACCTGTCTAGAATCCCTGAGTGAGGGGCTGGAGGTGTGGCTCAGTGGTAGAGCACCTGTCTAGAATCCCCTAGTGAGGGAATGGGGGTGTGGCTCTGATAGAGCACCTGCCTAGAATCCCCCAGTGAGGGGCTGGGGGTGTGGCTCAGTGGTAGAGCACCTGTCTAGAATCCCCTAGTGAGGGAATGTGGGGTGTGGCTCTGATAGAGCACCTGCCTGGAATCCCCCAGTGAGGGGCTGGGGTGTACCTCTGTGGTAGAGCACCTGCCTAGAATCCCCCAGTGAGGGGCTGGGGTGTGCCTCTGTAGTAGAGCCCTGCCTAGAATCCCCTAGTGAGGGTCTGGGGGTGTGCCTCTGTGGTAGAGCCCTGCCTAGAATCCCCCAATGAGGGTCTGGGGGTGTGCCTCTGTGGTAGAGCCCTGCCTAGAATCCCCCAGTGAGGGGCTGGGGGTGTGCCTCTGTGGTAGAGCACCTGTCTAGAATCCTCTAGTGAGGGGCTGGGGGTGTGGCTCAGTGGTAGAGCACCCACCTAGAATCCCCCAGTGAGGGGCTGGGGGTGTTGCTCAGTGGTAGAGCACCTGCCTAGAATACCAGTGAGGGGCTGGGGGTGTGGCTCAGTGGTAGAGCACCTGCCTAGAATCCCCCAGTGAGGGGCTGGGGGTGTTCCTCTGTGGTACAGACGTACCTCGAATGCAGCAGTGAGAGCTGAGATAAGCTCTGTGCCAGAGTTTTGGCTAGCAAGTGTGAGGACTTAGCACTGCTGAACAAACCAAAGCCACAATGGAGGAAAGCATAGTCTCTAACTGTGCACCTTCAACACTACATGTGTTCACAGTTTCAGCTATCATGACAATAATGTAGTAATAATAACAGATTACTATAATAAAGAATAAAGTAAGTACAAATTTATAGATTTGTTTTTTAGGTTTTATTCTTTTTTATGTGAATTTTTTTTTTTTCGAGACAGTGTCTCCTTGTGTTTCCAGCTGGCCTGGAACTATAGACCAGGTTGGCCTTGAACTCACAGAGATTCATCTCCCTCTGCCTCCAAAATGCTAGTATTAAAGGCATGCACCACCATGCCCAGCTAGGTTTTATTCTTATTCACGTGTGTGTATATGTATGTACATATGTGTGTGTGTCTGTCTGTCTGTCTCTGTGTGTCCTGTGTCTGTATGAGTGCCTGTGAAGGCCAGAAGAGGACACAGATCCCCTGGAGCTGGAGTTACAGGTGGTTGTGAGCCGCCTAATGTGGTGCTGGGAACCCAACATAGGTCTTCTCAGAGAACAAGTTCTCTTAATCACTGAAAAATCTCTGCAGCCCCAGATTCCTAGGTTTTTGTTTCCAGATAAACATTACCTTTGGTGTGAAGAGCTGAACTTACTGTTAGTCGTAGAGATGAGGGAATCTATCAGGAATTCTCCCTGCATCTTCCTGGGTTTTTCTTCCAGTGGGTTCATCTGATGTTTTCATGAGCATGTTCACAGAACAGGACACCTCCTGGTGCTGGGCACTAGGAAGTAGAGACCAGGATGGCAGATAGTTCTGTCCATAGCCCCGTTTAATGTGTCAGGGGTGGGGCCATGCAGGTTTTGGGGGGGGAGGACTGAGAGGGGAGGAAGAGGTCACACACCCAGTCTTCAGTCTGGAGGGTGATGACACATGTGTGGCCCATTCCACACCTAGGAGTGACATGTTCCACATCCTGCAGTTCTACAGTACCCCAGGCAGCAGTCTTCAGAGCCTCCTGTCTAATTGCCCCTGCTCCCTCTCGAGGAGGGTCCGAGCTCCATCTGGGTGAGCAGATCAGCATGGCGAGATCCCTTGTGGGTCACCTCCTTGGAAGAATGACTGGGGCCATAGGGATTGTTCCCCAGCCCTCTGTAGCCTGTGACAGTACCCGTGATGTGTGATGACTTGGTATGTCCTATTTCCCACAGGAGTCTGAGGGATTTGGTGACAGATTATTCCTTAAGCAGAGGATGAGCGTGCTGTCCCAGATGACACCAACACCCATTGACTGTCTGTTTAAGGTAAGACATCTGGACGTGGTTACGGGTAAAGCTGTGTGAGGCTTGCTATATCTTTCAGTGTCTGTCTGTAAAATCTCTCAGGGTGGTCTGCGTAAATGGTGAGGTTCACACAGGTTCTGTCTGAATGGGTGATAGGAACACCAAGGTCTTCAACTGGGCTCTGATGCCCCAAGTGCTGTGCAGTAGCCACTCTGCACCACGCCCTGGGAGCGCTGGGACTCAGAACCCCTGCTAGACAGTGTGTCCATTCCTCAGGGCTAGCTTGGTGATGCCTCTCCCTGATACCTGATAAGAGCGGGTACATCTCCTGGGCTCACAGTGCCAGTGATCTTGTGGGCATTCCTGGGATGAGAGTGCAGCATTTGATACTGGGTGCAAGGAGCTCGCTCTGTAGATGCTCACTGACTCCTGGAGGCAGGTGAAGTGACTCTAGCTGTCACTGGCAGCTGCATCAGGGTAGACCTTCTCCAGGAGCCTGCTAGTGCTCCTAGGCTTCCTAGAGCCAGAGTGGGCTTTGTGGAGCAAGCACATCTCTGTGTCACGGAGGTCCAGCCTTGTGGGTCTATGTGCTCACTGCAGACCTTTCTTTTCCCCTAAGCCTAGGTTCCATTTGATTATCAGGGGGGTAGCACTGAGGCTTGCTCTTTCTGATTCCCTCCCTCCCTCACCTCTCCCTCTCCATTCTCCCCTCCCTCCCCACTTTGGCTATCTTAGAGATTGAAGCTAGGAGCTTGTGTATGCTAAGCAAGTGCTCTACCACTGAGCCACACCACCAGCCCCTCACTGGGGGATTCTAGGCAGATGCTCCACCACTGAGCCACACCCAAGCTCCTCACTAGGAGATTCTAGACAGGTGCTCCACCACTGAGCCACACCCCCAACCCCTCACTGGGGGATTCTAGGCAGGTGCTCAACCACTGAGCCACACCCCCAGCCCCTCACTGGGGGATACTAGGCAGGGGCTTCACCACTGAGCCACACCCCAGCCCCTCACTGGGGGATTCTAGGCAGGTGCTCCACCTCTGAGCCACACCCCCAGCTCAGGCTGGACATGATCACATGATTCTCTTGCCCGTCCCTCCCCAGTGCTGGGATTACAGGCTCATGCTACGAATCCCTCAGGGCTGAGGCTTTTGCTAATGAAGTGTCAGAATCCACACTTAGGTCCTGAGATGGATTGTGCTCCCCTCCTTAGTTCTTTGGAAACTTTTTATGAGAAGCCTCTACATTTATAGAAACAGTAGTCTAATGCGAACCCTGCCTTGTAGTTGTCTTCCGGGCTCGTTTCATCCGCATCCCCAACCTAATGTCCCTATCTGCCCAGATAATCAACCATAAACCTATAGGTAAGTATTTCTGTGAGGATTCTCAGCAAGGTGTGTGTGTGTGTGTGTGTGTGTGTGTGTGTGTGTGTGTGTGTGTGTAGGCCTGTCATCCCAGTGCTAGGGAGGCTGAGGCAGGAAAATCAGGGAAGGCCAGCCTGGGCTACAAAGTGAGACCCCGTATTAGCAGAACAAAATAACAACAAAACTCCAGACCTGGTGGCGCAGATCTGTTATTTCAGTACTTGGGAGGTTGAGGCAGGAGGATCAAGAGTTCGAAGCCAGGGGCAGGAGAGATGGCTCAGAGGTTAGGAGCACTGGCTATTACAGAGGATTCGGGTTTGGGTCCCAGCATCCACGTGAGCTGTTCTAGTTTGTCTTTTCAGCTGCTGTGACAAAACACTCTGACCAAAACCAGGCTGGGGAGGAAAGGATTTATTTAGCTCACATCTCCCAGGTCACAGTTCATCACTGAGGGGCAGGAACCTGGAGCTGGAGCACAGGCCTTGGAGGAATGCTGCTTACTGGCTTGCTCTCCTCACCCATGCTCCAACTGCTTTTCCTTTCTTTCTTTCTTTCCTTCCTTCCTTCCTTCCTTCCTTCCTTCTCTCTCTCTGTCTCTCTCTGTCTCTCTCTGTCTCTCTCTCTCTCCCCCTCTCCCTCCCCCTCTCCCTCCCTCCCTCTCTCTCTCTCTCTCTCTCTTTCTCTTTCTTTCTCTTTCTTTCCTTTCTTTCCTTTCTTTCAACCAGGCTGGCCTTGAACTCACAGAGGTCCACCTGCCTCTGCCTCCCATTTTTTTACTTTTTTTTCTTTAAAAATTTTTTTTTTTTTGCCGGGCGTGGTGGCGCACGCCTTTAATCCTAGCACTCGGGAGGCAGAGGCAGGCGGATCTTTGTGAGTTCAAGGCCAGCCTGGTCTACAGAGTGAGTTCCAGGACAGCTGGGGCTACAGGGAGACCCTGTCTCGAAAAGACCAAAAAAAAAATTTTTTTTTATTATTTTATGTGTATGAGTGTACTATCTGCATGTAGGTTGGTGCACCTGTGTCATACAATGCCGCGGAGGTCAGAAGAGTCCGTTGGATTCCCCTGGAACTGGAGTTAAAGACGGTTCTCAGCTGCCATATGGGTGCTGGGGATTGAACCCGGGAGACCCCATCTTAAAATAGAAAAAGAACCTAGAGCCAAACTTGGTGCCATCACCTTTAATCCCAGGACTTGGGAGACAGAAGCAGGCAGATCTCTGTTAGATTGAGGTTAACCTGGTTTACATAGCTAGTTCCATGCCAGCTGGAGCTACAGGGAGACCCTGTCTAACAAAACAAAAACAAAAAAGAAAAGGAAAAGGACTGGGTGTAGTTCGGTGATGGAGCACTTGGCAAAACTATACTAAACCAGAATCCACTACTTGGAGAACAAGCAGTTCCTTAGCATTAATAGTATTCAGATGTTGTTTTTTAGAACATTGCATCTGGTAACCAAAAAGAAGTGGAAAGACTCCTGAGCCAAGAAGACCAGGACAGAGATGCCGTCCAAAAGATGTGTCATCCACTGTGCTTCTGCGAGAACTGTGAGAAACTCGTCTCTGGGTAAGAGGGGCCTAGGAGGCTTGGAGAGCCAGGGCGAGGGTTTCAGGCGTGATTTCTACCTGAGTGAGGCTCTTTTTTCCTCAGCTACCTGCTCTGTCATGAGTGGATGGTGACAGATGCTCTTTGGAGCAACAGGTGGATCAGAGTCTGTGAATCCCCGCACCCTTCTCTGCTCAATCCCTGGGCCACTGGCACAGGGTCTGTCCCAAGCCTCACAAGGGGGTTTTCAGACGGAAGTGGGTACTAGTTTCTTCTCTTAACATTTTTGGCTTCCCATTATTCTCCATGGGAAAGTTTGCTGGAAGTCCAGGCCTGAGACACTGGCGAGGAAGAACACCCATGGGTGTGTAGGAGGTGGCTGCTTGATCTGGGACGGGGGTGGGAAGTCTTGAAATGTGTCTGTGCTTTGTTCTGCCATGTGTAGCCCTGGCAGAGAGAGGCTCTGATAGGCTCTTTTCTTTTCTTTTCTTTTTTCTTTTTTTCTTTTCTCTTCTTTTTTCTTTTCTTTTCTCTTTTCTTTTCCTTTCTTTTCTCTTTTCTTTTCCTTTCTTTTCTCTTTTCTTTTCTTTCTTTCCTTTCCTTTTCTTTTCTTTTCTTTTCTTTTCCCTTCTCTTCTTTCCTCTCCTCTCCTCTCCTCTCCTCTCCTCTCCTCTCCTCTCCTCTCCTCTCCTCTTCTCTTCTCTCACACACAAACATACACACTATCTCTCTCCTCTTTCTCTCTTTCTCTCTTGTTTCCCATATAAAATTTATAATAACTTTTCCTTTATCTTGCTACAAAAGTTTGTTCTGATATTTTGACTAAAACCACATAATCGAAGAACAGAGTAAAGATATTCATAAAAATTAAAAATAGAATGCCCATGTGATCTAGCAATTTTACTACAGAGTATATATTCAAAAGGAATAAAATGAACANTTGACAGCATCTCCTAGTAGCCCAACTGGCCTGGAACTTGCTATGTAGACCAGGATCACCTCAGTCTCATATAGATCAACCTGCCTCTGCCTCTGCCTCCCAGGGTGATGGATACAGAGATCTGCCTCTGCCTCCCATGTGCTGGGATTAAAGGTGTGCACCACCATGCCCGGCTAAGGTCTCTTATTTGTTTGTTGGTTGGTTGGTTGGTTTTGGTTTTTGACACAGGATTTCACTGTAGCTCTGGCTGGTCTGGAACTCACTCTGTAGACCAGACTGGCCTCAGTCTCACAGAGATCAACCGGCCTCTGCTGCCCAAAGTGATGGAACTAAAGGCTTGCAGCACCATATCCAGCTCCCTTTTCTTTTGTAACATCTTTCTGTGTCTTCTTTGTATTTCAGGAGGTTGAATGATCCGTCAGTTGTCACTCCATTCTCCAGAGATGACAGGGGTCAAACACCCCTCCATGTGGCTGCTCTCTGTGGTATGTGGCCTTGAACTGGCTCCCATTGTGTTTTTGAAGCAAAAGGGTGGGGTACCCCAGCACCCAGCAGAAACCCTTCTAATAGGGTAGTTACAGGAGTTGCTTTATGGGAGCATTCCATAGGGCAGGGAAGACCAGCAAGCCACACACCCCCCCCTGACTTATTGGATACTCTGCTGGCTAGAGGATAGGCTAGAATCCTTGCTAGGAAGATTTCTCAGAATACTATCAGTTAAAGGGCTAGAGAGATGGCTTAGTGGTAAAGAGCACCAACTGCTCTTGCAGAGGATCCGGGTTCGATTCCTAGCACCCACATGGCAGCTGAGAACCATCTTTAACTCCAGTTCCAGGGGAATCCGACACCCTCTTCTGACCTCCGAGGCATTACACGACATGGGTGCACAAACCTACATGCAGACAGTACATTCATGCACATAAAAAAAAAATAAAAAAATTTAAAAAAAGAAAAAGAATACTATCAATTTAGGGTTCTTACAACCCTGCCTTTGGAAAATAATGTTGAGACAGGTGTGATGGCGCAGGCCTGTAATCCCAGCCACTCAGGAGGCTGTGGGAGGAGGATTATGAGTTTGAAGCCAGACTGTGCAACATAGCGAGTTCAAGGCCAGCCTGGGCTACATAGTGAGACCCTGTCTCAAAAAAAATTTTTTTAATTGCCTTTTAAAGCATATATTCAAGGTAGAAAACACAAACCCCTCCGTATCACTGGCACACTTCTGTCTCCCTGAGATAACTGTGTTTTCTGAATGTCTGTGCATGTCCACATATAAAACCCATGATGCTCTGGGACTGGTGCATTTCTGCATTGTAGTGTTTGTTCCACTAAAAGGTGACAATGTATGTCACCTTTTAGTACTTTTAATGGCTGCATGGTTTTCCACCATTTAGATTGTCGTGCTATGCCCATTTAAGGCTCTTCTCCATTGTCTTTTGTTGAGAGTGGACTTGGGTGGGATCCCTTTTAGGGCATCCCACACTGTTTTAAGTCTACAGAGCCTGACTCAATGTTAGCTCTGGCCCCTTTACAGCTGAAAAACATGTCTTCTGGTGGGTTTCTTTGCAGAACCCATGAGAGCATGATACCATTGCAGGTGGAGACCCCTCTCCTTCCTCCACCATTGAGATATCCTTCCATTCTGCAGGTCAGGCGTCCCTCATTGACTTCCTGGTCTCGAAAGGTGCCGTGGTGAACGCTACGGACTATCATGGGTCCACCCCGCTCCATCTGGCGTGTCAGAAAGGCTTTCAGAGCGTGACGGTGAGTGACAAGGCAGTGGGGTGCTCGGATGAGGTCTGCCCCGCCAGGTGACTTCACAGACACGCTGGGCGCCATTTTCAGTGTTGTGTGCTGCTGCTGCTGCTGCTGCTGCCAGGCAGTGGGAACCTGGAAGCTGGGCCACCTGCCTGGGAACAAATCCTTGGCTCGATATGGGAAGCTTTCTGATAATCCGGGGGAGATTTTTCCTTCATCTCTAAATGTTTTTAAATTGTTCGATTTATATTTTATGTGTATGAGTATTCTGCTTTTATATATGTAAGTGTACCACATATGTGCACTGCCCACAGAAGCCAGAAAAGGGCATCAGATCCTCTGGAACTGTAGTTAACAGATGATCGTTAGCTGCCATGTGGGTGCTGGAAGAACACTCGGTGTTCTTGTATTAGTCACTTTTCTGTTGCTATGATAAAACCACCACGACCAAGGGAATTTATAAAAGGAAGAGTTTATTTGATCTTATGATTGATGGTTCCAGGGTGGCACGGAGGCCTGGTAGCAGGGGCTCAAGTAGAAAGCCGAGGTTCACATCTTCCAATGAGCACAGGAAGCTGAGAGAGAGCAACTGCAGACTGGCAAGGCTTGTTGAACTCACTAATCCCGCCGCCCCCAGTGACATACTTCCTCCAGCATGGCCATACCTTCTAGGATCTCCCAAAACAGCACCACCAAATGGAGAAAAAAATGTCTGAATACTTGAAGCCTATGGGGGACATTCTCGTTCAAACCACCACAGTTCTTAACCACTGAGCCACCTCTCCAGCCCCATAAACTTTTCCTTTGACGGGAAGCAGTGGTATAACTTGGGGTGTGTGTGTGTGTGTGTGTGTGTGTGTGTGTGTGTGTGTGCGCGATATGTGTAGTGTCACAGATGAACCATGGTGCACATGTCAGAGGACAACTTGCAGGAGTTGGTTTTCTCCTCCCACTACGTGGGTCCCAGGGATTGAATTTAGGTCATCTGGCCTGGCAGCAAGCTCTCTTCCACTGAACCATCTTGCTGGCTCACTGTGGCCCAATTTTAACTTAAGTGATACAGGCTAAGTATCCCTTACTTTAGATTTTTTGGATCATTTTGGATTTTAGAATGTTGGTACACATCTTGAGGCTGGGACCTAAGTCCAAACAAAAATTTATTAATATTTCTTTTTTATTATTTTATTTTAATTTTTTTAATTAATTTTTTTGTATGTGTATGAACGTACTGTCTGCATGTAGGTTTGTGCACCCGTGTCATGCAATGCCGTGGAGGGCAGAAGAGGGTCTCAGATTCCCCTGGAACTGGAGTTCTCCTGGAATTGGAGTTACAGACAGTTCTTAGCCGCCATGTGGGTGCTGGGGATCGATCCCGGGTCCTCTGCAAGAGCAGTTGGCGCTCTTAACCGCTAAGCCATCTCTCCAGCCCCTCATTTTATTTTTTAAGACAGGCTTACTTTGTAGCCCAGGCTAGCCTCAAATGTGCCAAAATATTCCTGGCTCGGCCCTCTGGTGCTGGGATTACAAGCCTAGCCCAATCATATTTGTTATGCGCCTTATACACATAGCCTAATGTAAATTCATATAATTTGTGTGTGTGTGTGTGTGTGTGTGTGTGTGTGTGTGTGTGTGTGTGTGTTGAGACAGGGTTTCCCCGAACCCCAGTTGGCCTGGAAGTTGCTTTGTAGACCAGGCTGGCCTTGGTCTCACAGAGATCTGCCTGTCTTATCTTTGCTTCCCAGTATTGGAATTGAGGGTGTGTGCCACCACACCTGACTCATAATATTTTAAGTGTGTCTCTGCTTTGGTAACTTATGCCACTGTCACACCATCAGGTATGGAGTTTTCTGCTTGGGTTGTGTTGAGCGTAATAATTTTCAGGGTTTGGTAGCTGGTGTGGGGTGCTTGAGCACCTACCTAGCCTGGGGGATGGCTGGGTTTGATCTTTAGCATTGAAAAAAAAGACAGATGAAGGAAGGAAGGGAGGGAGGGAGGGAAGAAGGGAGGAAGGGAGGAAGGAAGGAAGGAAGGAAGAAAGGAAAGGAAGGGTAGGGAGGAAAGGAAAGGAAAAAGGAAAGGACTTTGAGTTTTTGAACTAGGCGTGCTCAACATGTGTGAGAGTTGAGATGTGAACAGTGATGCCCTCCTCCTCACCAGCACTGAAGGGCACTCTCCGTGGGTGCTGAGGCTCTCATCCCCTGTGGGACTCACCTGCCATCCTCTCTCCTCTGCCAGCTGCTGCTGCTGCACTACAAGGCCAGCACCGAAGTGCTGGACAACAACGGAAACACCCCGCTCCACCTGGCCTGCACCCATGGGCACGAGGACGTAAGTGATGCCCGCCACCCCGGCCGCTGCTTTCACTGTCTCACTTGTGGGGAAAAGGAACTGCTACCTAGTTCAGTGTTGTGTTTTGCATTGGATATGCAATTTCAAATTTTGTTTGCATGTATCTGAGTGTTGTGCTCCTGTGTATGTAATACACTTGTGTATGCAGTACCCATTGAGGCCAGAAGAGGGGGACAGATGCTGTGGATCTGGAGCTACCATTTGGGTGCTGGGAACTGAACACAGGTCAAGAGCAGCCAGTGCTTTTGACCTCTGAGCCATCTCTCTAGCTCCTAATATGTGGTGGCACGCCTTTAATCCCAGCACTTGGGAGGCAGAGGCAGGCGGATCTCTGTGACTTCAGGGCCAGCCTGGTTTACATAGTGAGTTCCAGGCCAGCTGGGGCCACAGGGAGACACTGTCTCAAAAAGACTGAAAAAAAATACATTATTAATTTTTTATTATTGTATATATGTTTGATGTATGTGTGTTGGCATATATACCATGGCATGCATGTGGGGGTCAGAGGACAAATAGGTAGAGTAGGCTCTCTCTTTGCACTTTATGTGGGTTCAGGGGACAGACTCGGGTCATAGAGGCTTGCAGGGCAAACGCCTTCTCAGCTGAGCTATCTTGCTGGTGGTGTAATTTTTTTTTTAATTGAAACATGTTGACTGTATTACAGATGCTATATCGAGCCACAGAAATTTAACACATAATTGCTCATGATCCTACTCTGAAATTAAACCAGTTCACTCATCGTGTCTACCGTCTGGATCCTACTTTGCACATAGTCCATTTTATAGCAGTGTCTGGGAAGTTTCGTGATTTCCTTTTCCCCTTGCTACTTTAATATGCTGCATACGTTAGTTTAGTCATTCACGTCTCCCTCCCCTGTTCAGTCCTGTGCAGAGAGAGTTAAATACATGTAGAGTTTAGTCTGGGTCTTGTGGTTGGCATGCACAAATGGGATTATCCTATGCAGCTTTTATTTTTGGGGGGGAGGTTGAGTTTTCATGATATAGCCCAGGATAGCCTTGAACACCCAATCCTCCTGCCTTAGTCCCTTCAGTGAGTGCTGCGGGCACACACAGGCGTGCACCAACATTCCCGTCTAGATATGGTCTTGAGTGAGATGTATCTAAATTTATATAATTGCTCATTTACAAATTATGGTTTGAATTACTCATGTACAAATAACTTTCTTGATAAATTCTTTTTTCCTCACTTTGAAGTTCGTTTTTGAGGTACGATTAATTTGCACTAGTCCAACTTTTCCCTTTTTGTCCCTATTTTGAAAGTGTGAAAAATTATTTTCTACTTTTAGCTTTTTTGAAATGGGGTCTCCCTATGTAGCCTAGGCTAGCCCCAAACTCCTGCTCCTTGTGACTCAGCTTCTGAAACGCTGAGATTATATTCATAAGCTATCCATTTCTTTTTCTTCTTCTTTTTTTTTTTTTTTTGTGTCTTTCTTTTCTTGAGGCAAGGGTCTCCTGAGAGCATGTATCTCCAGCGTTCCTAGAACTTGCTCTGTAGACTACTAGGCTTGGCCTTGAACTACAACAGAGTCTCCTGTACATGCCTGCTTGCTGGTGATGATAAAAGTGCGTACCACGCCGGTCTTAACGACTGTTCTTAGCTGCGTGTTGTTGGCGTGCTGGGAATCGAACCTGGGTGCTCTGCAAAAGCAGCCTAGTTCTCCTACCGCTGGGCCATGTCTCCAGCCCTAAGCCATCACTTCTTCTTGATTATCACTTAGCGTTATTGGTTTGCTCTTGTTTCGTTTTGGTTGTCACTGGAAATTGTCCCCAGGTCCCTTGAATGCTTAGACAAGAAGGCCAAGGGGTTCTCCACTGCAGTCACACCCCCAGCCCCTCACTTTGAGGGATTCTAGGCAGCTAGTATGTGACCAATCTCAAACTTAATGGTTCCTTTGTCAAAAAAAAAAATTTAAAGTGTCTGCTACAGGGAAATGTTTGTGTAACTCTTGAATTATAACTGCCTGCTTCTGTACTACGGCTCAGCTAAGTGGGGACATGGATCTGGCTAAGGGCGCCATAGACGCTCCCCTCGACATGGATGTTAGGGATCGTGCTTTCTCAATGTTGTTGCAGTGCGTGAAGGCGCTGGTTTATTATGACGTGCACTCCTGCAGACTGGATGTCGGAAATGAGAAAGGAGACACACCCCTGCACATCGCTGCGAGGTGGGGCTACCAGGGCATCATAGAGACGCTGCTGCAGAACGGAGCCCCCGCAGACGTCCAGAACCGACTGAAAGAAACGCCGCTCAAGTGCGCGTTGAATTCAAAGGTGGTGCTTTGCTTTCCTGAGCTGCAGTGTGACTGTAAAAAAAAAAAAAACTCATCATCACAGCGGCTTTTCTGCCCAAATGGGCGTTCATTGCACTTCCCATGGGAAGTGTTTGGCCTGCAATGTCTGCGTGGTCTCTGACTCATATAGGCCTCAGTCGTTAACTGGTTTAATTACTATGTGATTTTCAGTTTCAATGAATTAAGAGCCTGAGGTCTCACACGTAACCAACTCTGGCTTTGAACTCACGGAGATCCATCTACCTCCCTCCTAAGTGCTGGGCTTAAAAGATGTGCACCACATGCCAGCCCCCACTATTTTTAATTACATTTATTATACCAGATTGTCATTTGCCTTCAAGCTGTTGATGCGGGTTACCGAGGAATTGCCTGCTTGTTTTCATAGTTCGTCTTTCTCTGATCGCTTTTTTTTTTTTTCTTTTTTTTTTTTTTTCATAAAAAAGATCTTCGTTGTGTTTTTTTTTTTTTTGTTTTTTTGTTTTTTTTTTTTAGTCTTTTCGAGACAGGGTCTCCCTGTAGTCCCAGCTGTCCTGGAACTCACTCTGTAGACCAGGCTGGCCTTGAACTCACAAAGATCCTCCTGCCTCTGCCTCCCAAGTGCTAGGATTAAAGGCATGCACCACTGCGCCCGGCTTTGAATAGACATTTTGAAACCCCCAGAATAGTCTCCTTTTTCTTTCTTTGGTCTTTTTGAGACATGGTCTCCCTTTTGTCCCAGCTGGCCTGAAGCTTGCTATGTAGACCAGGCTGGCCCTGAACTCACAGAGATCTGCTTGTCTCTGCCTCCTGAGTGCTGGGATTAAAGGCATGTGCCACCACACCTGGCAAATATTCTATTATAGATCAACCTTGCCCACACTAGTTTTTCTGTCGGATGCCAAATGCAATGCCCCTGTTCCCTTCCGTTATTCCTTTTACTTTGGCAATTCACATTATACTTTAATGACAAAAAAGGAGTCTTAAGGGGCTAGAGAGCTGGTTCAGTGGTTAAGAGCACTGGGTGCTCTTGCAGAGGACCGGGTTTGGTTCCCAGCACCCACATGGCAGCTGACAGCTGTCCATAACTCCAGTTCCAGGGGATCTGGCGCCCTCTTTTGGCCTCTAAAAGCATTGCACACATGGGTGCACTTACATATATGCAGGCAAAACACTCATAAATATAAAATTAAAATAAAATGTCAAAAATGTTTTTAAAAGGATAAAAAAATCGTAGGTTCTGCAGCTCCACAGTACCCTTGGGCAAATGGGAAAATAAGGATTTCGTCCTCTATAAGACACCAAGATGGAGGCCAGAAATGGTGGTATAGGCCTGTAATCCTGGCAATCAGGAGGTTGGTCTGGTCTACATAGTAAATTCAAGGCCAGGCAGGGCTGCACACTGAGATGCTGCCTCAAAAAAAAAAGCAGGAAAATTTTCAACAATTGTTTTTAACTAGCTTTCCATTTAAAATTGTGTGTGTGTGTGTGTCTGTGTGTGTACACATGTACCATAGCACATGGATAAAGGTCAGAGGACACCTTGTAGGAATCAGTTCTATCATTCTACCACATGGGTTCTGGGGATTGAACTCGAGTCATCACACTTGGTGGCAAGCGCCTTTATCCACTGAGCCATCTCACCAACCCCCTAAAATTAGCTTTAAAATTCATTTTAATTTTATGTGTAGGAGTGTACTTCCCAAATGTATGTAAGTGCACCTGTGCCATGCAGTGCCTGTAGAGGACAGAGAGGGCATCAGCTCCTCTGGAACTGGAGTTACAGATGGTTGTTAGCTGCCATGTGGGTGCTGGGAACCAAACCCAGGTCCCCTGCTCTTACATCTTGTACTCTTAACCACTGAGCAATCTGGCCCTTAAAATTAGCTTTTCGATGGCTCTGTGAGTCCTTCCTGGGGATAGGCAGACAGTAGGTGTTGGGCTTGCTGGTGGCTTACTGCAGTGGATTTCATTCCGTCCCTGTCTTGCTTTCATTGCCCTGTAGATTCTGTCTATAATAGAAGCCCATCGTCTGACCTCTGAAAGGAGGCCGAGGCCTTCTGAGGTAAGCGTACAGGTCTGGGTCACCTGGGGCTTGGCACCTCTCCCCTGGGCCTGACGCGGTCTCTTCTCGCCTGGGCTGCCTTCCTGCAGGTGCCTTCACAGCCCCCTCCACGCTCCGCGGATTCTATCAGCCAGGGCTCCTCCACCTCCAGCTTTTCTTCCATGTCGGTCAGCTCCAGGCAAGAAGAGATGAAGAAGGACTACAGGGAGGTGAGCCTTCTAGAAATGAGAACCCCAGTGTTGTGGCAGCCAGTTGAAGCCCTCTAGGCTTACCAGAACTACCTGGCAGCCTGCTTGCTGGGTATCGGGCAGCTGGTCTATGTTGAGTGAAGGTAACTTAATGCCTTTGAGCTATACCCAGCTGTGGCTCCTCTTGCTTGATACCTTTTCTGGGGGCTTCTAGGGTCTTCCCTCAGTAGCAGTTTGCCTGATGGAATATATGTGTATGAGAGAGAGAAAGAGACGGAGAGAGACGGAGACAGAGACAGAGAGACACATACACAAAGAATCAAGAAGCAGACAAAAAGACTTCTATGGAAAATACAAGTCAGGGCTGGAGAGATGGCCTAGCAGTTAAGAGCGCTGACTGCTCTTACAGAGGACCCGGGTTCGATCCCCAGCACCCATATGGTGGCTGAGAACCGTCTTTAACTCCAGTTCCAGTGGAATCCGATGCCCTCTTCTGACCTCCACGGCATTGCACGACACAGGTGCACAAACCTACATGCAGACAGTACATTCATACACATACGAGAATAAATTTAAAAAAATTAAAAAAAAATGGAAATCCCTCCTTTAAAAGAAAGAAAGAAAAAAAGAAAGAAAGAAACAAGTGAAGCTGCCTGAAGGCCTTGATTTGAGACTGTACAAAGCATACCTCTGTCTTTTTTCCTTATCCCATGAACACCCTGGTTAATGAACCAGTACATGGTGCTACTTATAGCTTATATGAACATTTATCCACAGACACATTGCATTTTGGAAAAGCTGATCATAGTCTGTCTTTGTCCATTTGTATTTTTATTTTTATTTTATGTCTGAGTGTTTTGCCTGTGTGTATTTAAGTACATCACATCTGTATAATGCCTGTGTGTATATATCACATCTGTATAATGCCTGTGGAAGCCCAAAAGGAGTCCCAACCTCTGGAACTGGAGTTATGGACATTTGTTAGCTGCCCCATGGGTGCTGGGAACTGAACCCAGGTCCTTTGCTGGAGAGATGGCTCAGCAGTTGAGCACTTATTACTCTTACAGAGGACCTGGGTTCGGTTCCTGACACCCCCATGGTGGCTCCAGCACCCCCTTCTGGTGTTCCTAGTCACCAAGCGCACACATGCGCTTATTGGACTGGAGAGATGGCTCAGTGGTTAAGAGCACTGGCTGCTCTTGCAGAGGACCTGGATTCAATTCCCAGTGCCCACACGGAGGCTAACAACGGTCCATAATTCCAGTTCCAGAGGATGTTATGCTCTCTTCTGACCTCTGCAGGCATTGTGTGACAGGGTGCACTTGCCTACACGCAGGCAACACACTCATATACATAAAATAAAAATAAGGAAATGAAAAACAGAAAACATACATGGACTTATATACATAAAACAGAAATAAATCTATAAAAATCATTTCCCTGACATCCTTTTCCTTCCATTAAGGTAGAAAAGCTTCTAAGAGCTGTTGCGGATGGAGATCTGGAAATGGTGAGATTTTGGAAGTGGGTTTCATTTTTTTCATTTCTGTGACAAAAATACCTGACAGAAAGAAGTAACTGAAGAGAGGGAGATTTTACTTTGCTTCCTGGTTCCAGAAGGCCATCAGGACGGAGATGACATGGTGACATGAGATGGAGGCAGCAGTTGTTCACGTGGGGTGGACCAGGGAGCAGAGGAGAACCAGAGGCTGGTATAAACTCCAAAGGCCCGTGTCTGGTGAGCCAGGCCAGGCTCAGACTCCTCAAGACTCCACAGCCTGCAAAATATTAATAGCACCACCAGTTAGTGAATCTTCACTCAACCTATGAGCCTGTGGGTTGGGGATTCAAGCCATAGGGAAGAGCATTTCCCAAAACCCGCACCTCCGTGTCAGCCTCTAGTTGTGTGGCCATTTGGTATATTTGTACTAAGTATGGTTCATTTAACATGCACTTACTTAGCCATGACGATGTTATATTTGCCCAGTAAGGAGGGGCACAGCAAACGTGGTCCCCGCCTTTTGGATGTTCCTGTTCTGGGAGTGAGATGCTGGCAGGTCTCCAGACCAGGGTGATGGGAAGAGGCGGAGTTGGGAAATGGAAGGCAGGCCAAGCTGCTTGGGGCTCTGTGACAGTTTGTGGAGACCTAGAATTCCCCAGCCATTAGGCTGAGACCTGAGGCTTGGGACTCTGGGAGGTCACAAGCAAGGGACAAGAGCCACAAGGACGGGGCTGGAGAGATGGCTCAGAGGACCCGGGTTTGATTCCCACTGGTGGCTAAGAACCACCTTTAACTCCAGTTCCAGGGGAGTCGACACCTTCTTCTGACCTCCGTGGCATTGCATGATACAGGTGCACAGACCTACATGCAGACAGTACACTCATACACATAAGAAATAAAAAATAAAAATAACAAAATAAAAGTCACAAGGATGTCAGTGGCTATGGCGACAGTGTTCTTTAAAAAAAAACTCGAGTGGGGCACGGTGCCGCATGCCTTTAATCATAGCACTTGGGAGGCAGAGGCAGGTGGATCTCTGTGAGTTCAAGGCCAGCCTGGTCTACAGAGTGAGCTCCAGGCCAGCTGGGACTACAGGGAGACCCTGTCTCAAAACAAACAAACAAACAAAAAATCCGAACAAAAAAACACAAAAAACCTTAAAATGGGCTGGAGAGATGGCCTAGCAGTTAGGAGCGCCGACTGCTCTTGCAGAGGACCCAGGTTCGATCTCCAGCACCCACATGGCAGCTGAGAACTATCTTTGACTCCAGTTCCAGAGGAATCCAACACCCTCTTCTGACCTCCGTGGCATTGCACAACACAGGTGCACAAACCTACATGCAGACAGTACATTCATACACATGTAAAAATAAAAAATTAAAAAAAAAATTTAAAAAATTTTATTTTATGTATATGAGTGTATTGCCTGCATGTGTGTAAGTGCACTCATGTTGTGCTGTGTCCACAGAAGTCAGAAGAGGGTGCTGGATTCCCTGGAACTGGAGGTACTGACAGGTGTTAGCTGCCATGTGGGTGCTGGGAATTGTACCTGGGTCCTCTGCAAGAGCAGTCAGTGTTTTTTTTGTTTTGTTTTGTTTTTTGTTTTTATTACCGCTGAGCCATCTCTCCAGCTCCAGAAAATCTTAAGGTTCCCGTGGGCAGTTTCCATTAACTTTTTGAAAAGAATATGTCTTTACTTTTCATAGAACAGTAGATTATGTTCTTAGCAAATTAGGAACTCTTATCGAGTCATCTTCCAAGGGCGCACGGGTGTCGCGGCTGTCAAGAGTGCTTTTCACCAATGACCGAGGGAGGTCGTGTTAGTCCTTTCGTTGTCACCATGACAAAATTCATAGCAGGTTCACATCTCACATCAGAGAGAGTAGACGGGGTTTGATTTATGATGGTTTCAGAGGACTGACAGCAGTCACTTGGCCCTGTGCATTTGGGAAGAACATGCTGGTGGGAGACACTCGAGTGTGGCAGAGATGCATCCTCACTTATGACAGAACACCGGAAGAGGCCAGGGAGAGCAGCTCTGTTCCTCTCTTGCTGTGACAAACACCAGGACCAAAACCACCTTGAGGAGGAAGGGGTTGATTTTCATCCTCCATAGTATAGTCATCCTCAAGGGGAGCCGGATGGGAACTCGAGGCGGAGACCATGGAAGAATGCTGCTTACTGGCTTGCTTCCCCTGGCTTGCTCAGCTACTATTTATTTATTTATTTATTTATTTACTTATATTTTATGTAAATGAGTATTTTGCCTGTATGTATATAAGTAAGCATATCATGTGTGTGCAATGCCTGGAGTCCAGAAGAGGGTGTCAGATCCCTTGGAACTGAAATTATAGGTGCTTGTCAGTGCCTTGTGGGTGCTAGGATCCGAACTCAGATCATCTGCAGGAGCCGCCAGTGTGCTTAACCGCTGAGAGGCTGAGAGCCATTTCTCCTGTTCTTCAGCTATTCTGCTTACATACCCCTAGGATGGCACCACCTACAATGGGCTCAACGCTCCTCTATCAAAATAAAAATTGGGGGGGGGGCTGGAGAGGTGGCCTCGTGGTTAAGAGAGCCAACTCCTCTTGCAGAGGACCCGGGTTTGATCCCCAGCACTCACATGGAGGCTGAGAACCATCTTTAACTCCAGTTCCAGGGGAATCCGACACCCTCTTCTGACCTCCACGGCATTGCCCGACACGGGTGCACAGACCTGCATGCAGACAGTACATTCATACACATAAAAAAAAAACTAGGAAAATGCCCCACAGACAAATTCCTCAATTGAGGTTACCTCTTCCCCAGCCCCCCTCCCAAGCCCGATGACATGAGTTCAGTCCCAGGAACCCCTGTAAATGTGGTAGAAGAGAGCCAACTTAATATAACTGTCCCCTGCTCTAATTCGCACATGTGCTGTGGCATGTGTATATGTCTCACGTGCACACACAGTAATAACAAATAGTAGAACATTTTAAGGCAGAGAGAGTTGGATATCACATATCCCCACGTCCCCCACCAAGGACTCACCCCAAGCAACCATCCAGCTAGGCCTCACTTCCTATAGTTCCTGAAACAGCTCCTAGTTCGGCAGCAAACATTCAGTGCATGAGCCTGTGGGACGTTTCATGGTCAACCCATAGCACAGGTAGTGAACAAGAATTATGGGTCTGATTCTTTCAGCCTCTGTCTATTAGAATGGCTGGAACATGCCATCTATAGTGGACACAGGTGTCTGTGCCTAGGCTGCTTCTCCCACTAGACCAGCTCCAGCACAAACAAGCAAAGGAAAATAGCTTTAAGAACCCCAGAGGAAGCAACGACCATCCCTGCCTGTGATCTGCCTGCTCTGCCTCCCGCTGTGGGCAAGTGGGGTTCAGGCCACTTACAGAAGATGAACAGTGATAGCCCGCCTAGTGCCCTGACCTCCTTGTACCCCTGCATCCCAATCCCACTCGAGACCACCTGCCCATCAGGTTTCCATCTTGGTCCCCACACCCCACTTGGGATTGGCAGTCAAATACTGTACCACTGAGCTATGCCCCTGCCACTTGAGATTTAGGCCAGCTCAGCCTTATAGTTGGCACCCCTGTGGATATGCAGGGCCCTGTAGGAGGCTTGGCATGGACAGGGTCCCTCTGGAAGTTGCAAACCTTGCTGACCTTACAAACCTTGCTGACCCTTTCATACTTAACAACGTGGCCTAGAAACGTTCTATTGCTGCCTTTTTTTTTTTCCTCAAATGCATTACTAATTTTCTAATTTTCTTTTTTTTTTTAATTTTATTTATTTTGTATGTGTATGAGTGTACTGTCTGCATGCAGGTTTGTGCACCCCCGTCGTGCAATGCTGTGGAGGTCAGAAGAGGGCGTCGGATTCCCCTGGATCTGGAGTTAAAGACGGTTCTCAGCCGCCATGTGGGTGCTGGGAATCGAACCCAGGTCCTCTGCAAGAGCAGTCAGCGCTCTAACCGCTAGGCCATCTCTCCAGCCCCACTAATTTTCTTTTTGAAGCTAGGAACTTAACTGTGTAGTCCAGGCTGGCCTTGAACTTGTGACCCTCTTGCCTCTGCTTCTTGAGTGCTGGGCTTCCAGGCGTAGCTCCACACCTGTGTTCTTTTCTCCAGTTTCAGATCCTAACAACTAGCCTTTTCTTGGAACCTGCACGTGGCTTGTCTGGTGGTTGCTTTTCCATGCATGCTAGCACGTGGCAGTGGATGGGCCCTGGTGTGGGGCCAGGGAGCCTGGGTGTGCTCTGGAACATGGCAGTGAGCTCTCAGCTGACTGTGGGATGTGGGGAGATTCGGCTTGGTTAGATGACATAGGAGCATGGACTCTAGGCCAGGGTCAGAAAGCTTGCTACCCATGAAAGTCCTCTGTGCCTATCTTAAGACAGAGGGAAAGGGCTGACTGTTGGTAGTACATGCCTTTAATCCCAGCACTCAGGAGGCAGAGGCAGGTATCTCTCTGTGTGATGGATGCTAGCCTGGTCTACATAGTACATTCCAGACCAGCTGGGGCTACAGGGAGTCTCAAACAAAACAAAACCAAAAAAACAAAACAAAACAGATAGGGGGAAAGACTGACATGTTGGAAAATGGTAGGTACCCTCCATGTCACCTCAAAGACTTAGGCCTGAATGTGTGTGAACCCCTGAATCCTTGTTGAAGAGTAGACACCTTGTCAGTGACTGTGATGGCTCAGAAAGGAAAGGATTTGAGAACAGTTCAATGTTCTTGTGTGCACGTGTGTGTGTCTGTCTGTCCGTCTGTCTGTCTGCAGCTAGGGAATACACTGGGATAATTTTGAGCTCCCATTCCTCCTCACTGCCTCCCACCAGGTGCGTTACCTTTTGGAGTGGACGGAGGAAGACCTGGACGACGTGGATGGTGCTGTCAGCGCGGCAGATCTTGAATTCTGTCACCCCTTGTGCCAATGCTCCAAGTGCGCTCCGGCTCAGAAGGTTCGATGTCGCCCATGTCCGTGGGGTGGGCTGCGGTGGGTGGCACATGTTTCTTCCTGCTTAGGAAGGTTCTCTGGGTCTGAGCTGGGGAACACCCTTAGAGGCTGTATGCAGACATCCCTCGAGGCCGGGGTTAGTTAGCTGACCCCATCAGCGGTTGGTGGCATTGCTTTTGTCATTTTGTTCGGTGTGTCCCGCTGACTTGTGGCTTAGTTTCCATCTCCTGGTGGAGGATGGGGTTGCACTCTTGTCGTGCAATGCATGGAAATGTCCACCCTGCATTGTCGAGATTGTGTCCTTCAGTGGACCATGCATCGTGTGAGTCTACTTCTGGACTCTGCTGGGCTCTGTTGATCTGTGTGTCCCTTCTCTGCTGACCCAGTGACCATCACTCTTGACCGTGGGTTAAATCAGACTTAACATCAGCTGTCACCATTCCTCCTCATCTGTTCTTTGCAAGGTCATTGAAGCTGTGGCTTTTCAAGGGCTTCTTTTTAAAAATTTTTTTTATTATTTTCTTATGTGTATGAATGTACTGTCTGCCTGTAGGTTGGTACGCCCATGTCATGCAATGCCACAGAGGTCAGAAGAGGGTGCCGGATTCCCCTGGAACTGGAGTTAAAGAAGGTTCTCAGCCGCCATGTGGGTGCTGGGGATCAAACCCGGGTCCTCTGCAAGAGCAGTCGGCGCTCTTAACCGCTAGGCCATCTCTCCAGCCCCCTTGCCTATGTTCTTTAAAAGTATTATCCTTTCTTTCCAGGAGCAGCGAATGGTGCCGTGTATATACTGTGGATTTTCAGTGTAGCTATGCAACCATATAAGTGCAAACATCCCTTATTAAGAAAATTAATTCGCCTTTACAAAAGAGATAAAGGGATGTTATTTTTTGTACTGCAAGATAAGACACCTTATGTTATGCTTACATAAGAATACAAAATGATAGGCGAGGCATGGTGGCCCATGCTTTTATGTTTTTTTTTTTGTTTTTGTCTTTTTCAAGACAGGGTCTCCCTGTAGCCCCAGGTGTCCTGGAACTCACTCTACAGACCAGGCTGGACTTGAACTCATAAAGATCCACCTGCCTCTGCCTCCTGAGTGCTAGGATTAAAGGCATGCACCACCACACATGGCTAAGGCCCATGCTTTTAATCCCAGCACATGGGAGGCAGAGGCAAGTGGATCTCTGTGAATCTGAGGCCAGCCTGATCTACATATTAATTTCAAGGCCAGCCTGGGCTACATAGTGAGCTCCAGCCACAAAAACAAATAGATAGTAAATCCACATGTGCATTTATTTACATACATACATACATGTTTCATACATGTTTGCATTATAGGCTCTGCATATGGGGGAGAACATGCCATATTTTTCCTTTCCAAGATTGACTCACCCTGCTTAATATTATACATTCTAGGTCCATCCATTTTCCCGTAAGTTTTTATTTCATTTTGCTTTAGAGCTGAATAATATTCCATCTTATATGTGTACCCGATTCTCATTGCTTCCATCAGTGGATAGACAATTGGTTGATTCCATCCTATTAACATTTAGAAAGGGGAACAAGAACAGGTAATGTTAAAAAGGCACAAGCCGGGCGTGGTGGCGCACGCCTTTAATCCCAGCATTTGGGAGGCAGAGCAGGCGGATCTCTGTGAGTTCAAGGCCAGCCTGGTCTACATAGTGAGCTCTAGGCCAGCTGGGACTAAAGGGAGACCCTGTCTCAAAAAGACAAAAAAAAAAAAAAAGGCCCACAAATGAGTTCACCTGTGTCACACAGTCCTTTGAATTCTGTTTAGAGTATAATACATTTTTGACGATTTTTATGTGAATAGTCTCTTGGGATAGAGGTATGATATATATATATATCATATATATATATATAATATATCTTATAAAATGAATAATGAAAAAAAGCAAAAAGGACTGAATGAGACTTTCTTTTTTTTTTTTTTTTTTAAGATTACTAGTTTCTTTATTTCAAATTACATTACATGTTATTCTGTCATGATGAACTTTTTTTTTTTTTTTTTTTTTTAATTTTTATTGATGGTTTGTGCATTTTTTTTATCCATATTTATGAATCAGGCATATTTCCCTTTCCCCTTCCCCCCCACCCCCACCCCATCCCAGCCCAGATCATATCTGCCATAACTGTCCTGCATCTTTCAGGTTTATTTTTTTCATTTTTTAGCTATAAGTGATAATCCATGAGTATAAGCATCCTTCGTGCAAAACCAATCTATAGACTGTTGTGCCCAAACCCCCACATCCCACCATTCAGTGGGGTTGACAGGTTTGTTTGTTCAATCAAGTTGATCAATGAGTGTCCGACTACATCACTGTAGTTCTCACTCGTTCACCCCAATCGCAGCCTTTACATTATACCACGCCCCTCTTCCGCATCGACTTGTAGATTGTTCCCTAGGCTTAGAAAAGGGGCACAGGTGGATGAGAAGTAAAACTGTCCTCTCTCTGGAGCTGTTGACTTGGATTCTGGTCAATTCTGGCTGTTGTTTCCTTTCATGGGCTGACAGTTTGTTCAGGAGTAACCTTTCGATCCTACTAATGAAGCACAAGCATTAGATATATAGGTATTTAAGCAGCACTAATAGTTATGGTAGGTTACTTTGGCATAGACACATATGTTTGGATGATATGTTAATTCATGAATTATTTTACCTTTTCCCCTGATAAATATAACAGGGTCTTACTGTGGCTTATACACATCTCCTAACCTGTAGAGGATGTAGGCTTGTGGCATCAGCCTGGGTTATTCTCCAAGGAGAGAGCCAACAGCCAATTAGATTTGGGATATACAGGCATATGTTGCCTCTGCTGCACAGTATTTCCAGGCAGGTGAATGTAGCTGGTGCTGATGGAGGAGTTTGCTTGACTCAGGGAGACCCGTATTTGCTTTATTGGTTTAGTGGCCTTTGGGAAACCTCTCTGGCATTCAGAGGCCATCTGTACCTTGCATGTGCGGTCTCAATACATCCCTCCCATGTTAACGTCAGGTCTTCGCAGCAGGGTCTTATCGCTCTCCTCCTGCAGGTATCCCAACTTAGGGGCAAGGAGCCCTTACCTTTGTGGGGCCTTGGATCCCCTGGCCAACATCCCCCTGGTAAGAACAATCCATTGCTGATGTCAGAGCTCCTGTCATTAATAACTTTGCCTAAGTGTTCATCCAAGGACTTTAGTATTATATTTGGTTCTGAACAGAGAATAACCTTTTCACATTCTTATGTCTATTAGTCAATTAAAGAAGGCATTTTTATCCGGTTTTATAAGAGATTACCTCTATAATAGTTGTCTCCAATTTACAGTTGGAAAATGACATCATCATCGTCATATTCTCCTGTTCTATGGGGGGGAGGCAAGAAAGTCATATCAAAACCTTTGTGCACTAGAAGGTATAAGTTTCATTAGGACTCATTATAGATAGTTGTTACATGTAGGATCCACAGAAGGGTTCGATGTTTATGGCAATCTGAGGGTTTTCTTTTTATTCTTTTGTTCAGACGGGTCAACCTTTCAGTTGCCACTTTTTGGTACATCCTACTCAATGCAAAGCTGTTCTTTCTCTATTCTTCTCAGCCGTTAAGTTGGTGAAATTTGTCCTGTTGGAACAAACAAATCTCTTCCCATAGTTAGTTTTACAGATTTGAATTGCAAGGTTTCTGACTAGAAGGTTTCATGTCTGTCTGTACCGCCCTCCCCCTCTTTTTTTTAACCCGAGTCTCCAGAAGACATTTGTATTATACATAACTATATGGTGGAATCAAGGCACGATTTCATCAAATTCACCCATGCTGTTTTGGGTGACCTTATATGATTAACCTTGGGAACACAACTTACTTTTTTTGCTTAAATCATCTTAAGAGAATGCTACAAGGTGATACTGTACAACAGAGAATTATAGAGAACATTGTATGTGCCTATCCCAAAGTATTGCTTAGAGATTTTGTGTAAAACAAATGTGGCAAACAGCGAATTATATCTAACATTTAACTCAGGATGCATTACTGTTTTTTATCATCGAGTCTGTAAACCAATGGTGTTTTAATGACACAAATATTTACTTTTACTAAGTCCATAAAACACCATGTCCTGTAGACAGGTCTGAGTGACACTGAGTACTTGCTGAGTCACATCAATTAAATATGCCTTGATTGAATATAATCCGTGTCCCTCTCCCACCCATCCCCCCTCCAATTCCATTTCAGTCATTTTTGATGCAGTCTTTCGTTGTTGTTCTTTTATTATGCATCCCTCCTCCATGAGAAATATTTATATCTGGGTTGTTGGTACTAGCATCCACATATGAGAGAGGACAAACCATTTGTCGTTTGTTTTTCTGGAATGTGTGTACTTCACTTAACATAATTCTTCCTAGCTCCATCCATTACCTGCAAAGTTCATGATGTTGTCCCCTTTACTGCTGCAAGAACTCCATTGTATACATGTACCACATTTTCTCTATCACTCGTCAGTTGAGGGGCACTGGGTGGTTCCAGCTTTTTGCATGGTGAACAGAGCTGCAATAAACATAGCGTGCATGTATCTTTGTGAGTAAGTTGTGTCTTGGTTGTATATACCCGGAGTGGTATGACTGGGTCAAATGGAAGGCTCATTTGAGTCTTTTAAGGGTTCTCCCACACTGTTTTCCATAGTGGCTGTACTAGTTTTACATTCCCACCAGCAAGGGATGAGTGTTCCCTTTCCCCTTGCCCACCACCTCTCCACATTTGGTAAATTCGTGTTCCTGATCCTAGCCATCTTATTGGAAGTAAGGTGATATTTCAAAGTGGTTTTAATTTGCATGTCCTCTAATTATCCAAGATGTTGAACACTTTCTTAAGATGTTCTCGCCATCTCTAATTCCTCCTTGTGAAGTCTCTATTCAGATCTTTGCTCCACTTTTGAGTGATTCATCATTGTTTTCTTTCTTCTTTGTTTTTTGAGTAGCTTGTATACTCTGGAAATTAATGCTTTTGTCAGATGTATCTGCGGTGAAGTTTTCCTTCCACCACTCTGTGGGTCTTTCCTCCTCACTCCTGTATTGTCTCTTTGATGTACAGAACTTTTGAGTTTAAGGAGGTCCCATTGTCAATTGTTGATCTTATTTCTTGTGCAGCTGCTGTCTGAAGTTAGGAAGTTCTTTCCTACACCTATGTCGTTTATCTGTCCTGCTCCAAGCTTCTCTTCTAATCATCACTCCAGAGTTTGGGTTCACATTGTGGGTCCTTGGTCCATCTGGAGTTGCTTTTGTAAAGGTGAGAGGAGGGGTTTAATTTCATTCTTCAACAGTTGGTGATCGCAAGTTGTTTTTTGGCCAACACCACTTGCTGAAGATGCTTTTTTTTTTTTTTTTCTTGCAAATATGAGGTGGGCTGAATTGTAATGAGCTCAGGTTTGGATCTTCAGTTTTATTTTCCATTGGTCCACTGGTCCTGTTTTTGTGCCAGTACAAGCTGTTTTTTATGACTAAGCCCTGTAAGTATAGTTTGATGTCTGGTATAGGCGATCCCCCCTGTATGCTCTTTTCACTCAGGAGTTGCTTTGGCTATTCGGGGTCGTTTGTTGTTTTCCAAATGAATTGAGGATGTTTTTTTCCAGCAGTGAAGAAACTTTGGGGATTTTGATTGGGATGGACATTAATCTTGTAACAATGTTTGGGTAGGATGGACATATTTTTTTACTATATTTATTTTCCCAATCCATGACATGGGAGTTTTTATCCTTCTGATGTCTTCCTCAATTTCCTTTTTTCCAGGGGTTTAAAATTTTTGTTGTAGAGAGTCCTTGGGGTCTATTTGGTTGGTTGTTTCGAGGTATTTTATTGTTTTTTGAGGCTATTGTGAGTGGGAGGTTCTCCCTTGTAGTCCTTCTTCAGTTGCTTGTTGTTGGGTGTAAAGAAAGGCTACTGGAATTTTTTCTAGATTTATTTTGTATCCTGCCGCCTTTACCAAAGCTCTTAATCAGTTTCTAGAGTTTTCTGGTGGAGTTCTTAAGCATCCTTAGGTAGACAATCATATCATCAGCAAAAAAGGGATGCTTGATTCCTCTTTTCCAATTAGACTCCTTTAGAATCCTTTTCTTTTCTTTCCTTTTCTTTTGCTTATTGCCTTATAGCAAGGGTTTCAGCACTATATTGAAGAGGATGTGGTGACAGGGGGCAGCCTTTCCGGAGTTCCTACCTTCAAGGGGAATGCTTCTGTCAGTTCCCCATTTAGGATGAGATTGGCTGTGGGTTTCCTGTATATTGGCTTTGATTACATTGAGGAAAGATCCCTCCAGGCCAATTCCCTCCAGGACTTTAAACATGAAAGGATCTGGATTTTGTCAAAGGGCTTTCTCTCCGCATCAATTGAAGTATGATGGTTGTTTTTTGTCCTTCAGTCCCATTTATATGTTTGGATGATGTTTATTGATTTTCGTATGTTGAACCATCCCTGCCATCTCTGGTATGAATCCACTTGGTCATGGTGGATGATTTCTCTTGATGTGGAGTCTGTATGCGTTGCCAGAATCCTGTTTAGAATTTTGGCATCTGGTGTTCATTAGGGAGATGGGTCTATAGTTCTCTCCTTTTTGTGTTGTATCTTTCCCTGGTTTTGGTAGTAGCGTAATGCTGGCTCATAGAAGGATTCTGGGAGAAGTCCCTCCGTTTGTATCTTCTAAACAATTTAAGTAGTAATGGTTGTAGTCCTTTTCGAAATATTTTATAAGAAAATTTCTGCCGTTGAAACTCTCTGGGCTGGGCATTTTTTTGGTTGGGAGGCTACTTATTACATCTTCGTTTCTTTCTCGCCCCTGTACTATTGTTCTGATTTAAGGCTGTCATCTCTTCTTGGTTTAGCTTTGGTGATTCCCAGGATTTCAGATTATCTTCCATTTCTTCTAGGTTTCAAACTTAGTAGATATAAGTTTTTGAAAGTAGTCCCTATGATTTCTGTGATCTTTTCATTGTCTGTTGTGATATTTCCCCTCTCACGATTCTGTTGAATTTGGAGTTGTTCCCTCTTTCTTTTGGTTAACTGGGCTAGAGGTCTGTCTATCTGTTTTATTCTCTCAAAGAACCAACTTTTGGATTCATTGATTTTTTGTAGGGTTTTTCTTTGTTTCTTTTCATTGATTCTGCTCTGATTTTTTGTTATTCTTCTTGTCTGCTCCGTTTAGGGTTCATTTGTTGTTGTTTGTTCTAGTATTTTTAGCTGCAGATGTTAGAATCATTCATTGTGTCGTCTGTTTCTTTTTTTGTAGAGGCACTGTAGAGCTATATAACTCCCTCTTGGACTTGCTTTTAAAGTGTCCCATAGATTTTGCTGTTTGTTTTATCATTGTTTTTTTATTCATTGTTTCTTCTTTTTATTTCTTTCTTTTCTTCCTTGACCCTCATTATTCAGGATTAGAGAGTGTTGTTAGTTTCTCCATGTGTTCCTGTAGGTGTAGGGTTTATTCTGGTGTTGATATGAGTTTTATTGCACTGTGGCTGAAGAATGCATGAGTATTCAATCTTTTATATTTGTTGAGTTTTTTCCTTGTGTCCCAGTATATGGTCTATTTTGGGAATTTCCATGAGGTTGCTGAGTAGAAGTGTATTATCTCTGGTGTTTGGGTGAATATTTCGATAGAGGTCTGTGGTCTAGGTTGGCCATTTGTGTGGATATTGTTCTTTAGTTCAGGTCGTTGTTTATGTTTTCCTTTGTCCTGTTGATCCTGTCTAGGGGACTTAATGGGGTATGAAGTCCCCTGTATAGTGTCTGGGGTTAATTGTTGCCTTGAGATCCTGAAGAATTGGTCTTTATAAAGTGTTGGTGCACCGGTGTTTTGCGTGCATAATATATTATAATTGGAATCTCTCATCGTCAATGTGTCCTTTAATAAAGATGTAATGGCCACTCTTTGTCTCTTTTGATTTCTTTTGCTTTGAAGTCTATTTTGTCTGATATTAGAAATAGCCCACACATCTTTCTTTTTTGGTACCATTTGCTTGGAATACTTTCTCCACCCTTCACCTTAAGTGGTGCCATCCTTGAAATTAATGGACCATGGTTTCTTGTAGACAGCATATGATGGGTTTTGTTTCCTAATCCATTCTCCCTCTAGGCTTTTGATTGGGGAGTTTAGCCCATTAATATTTAAGGTTATAATTGAAAGATGGATGTTGCTTCCTTTATTTTATTTATCCATTTGGGCTTCTACCTCTGATTTTGCTCCTATGGTTATGTGTTTATTAGTTTCTTTTCCTAAGTGTTTGAGGATTGTTGCTCCTCTCTTCTATGTCTTTGAATTGCTTCAGTATTTTATGAAGAGTTGGTTTTCCAGACATGTATTTCCATCACTTGTTTATATGTCATGGAAGATTTTCTCTCTTCCTCTCTCTTCAAGTGTAGTCGACATTTTTTGCTGGGTAAAGTATTCGGGGTTTGGCATCCGTAGTCCCTTAACACTGGAATGCTTTGCCCATGTTTTCTTCTTGCTTCATGGTTTGAGGCGAGAAGTCAGTTGTAATTCTGATGGGTTTCCTTTGTATGTGACTGTGGTTTCTTTTGTAGGCCCTCAGAAGTTTGTCTTTATTTTGGGCATCTAGCATTTTAACTATAGATATGGCGGGGGGTGTTTCTTTTCTTTCTGTTTCTTTTTTTTTTTTTTTCTTTTTTTTTTTTTTTTTTTTTTTTTTTTTTTTTTTTTTTTTTTTTTTGTTTTTCTTTTTTGGAGTTGGGGAATTTTCATCTATTATTCTGTGGAAGATCTGATCAAACTATCTCTTTCTTGAGATTCTTCTCTCCTTTTCTTCCTCCTCCTTCCGTCTCCTTCCTTTCTCTATTCCTATATAGGACGTTTGAACCTTTTTCAATTCCATAGTGGGTCCCATATTGGATAGCGGGTCCTAGGGAGGGTGGGTTTTCGCATAGTCCCCATATTTCCTTCCTGTTCCGAAAAAGTTGTCCTGGTATGTTGGTCCGCCACCGGGGGACCAAAAAGTGGGGTCCACAGTGTTGTGTATTTTAAATAATTAAAGTTTAAGACAAATGTATAAAATTTAAAAAATTTTTTTTTTTTTTGTGTGTGTGTGTTTGTTTTATAAATAATTTATAAAATAAAAGTAAATTGGCTCTGCTTTTTTGGGTTAGGGATATATTGAGGAAAAAGATTGAAAAAAAGCTGTTATAATTTTTTTAAAATAAAAAATTTTTTTTTTTTTTAAAAGTTTTTAAAATAAAAAAAGAGGGGGGGGGGGGGGGAAAAAGGGGGGAGAGGAGAGAGAAAAGAAAAAGTTAACTTGAGGATGGGAGGGATGGGAAAGAAGGGGTGGGGGGGGGGGAAAAGATATGTGGAAATGTAAGATGTGAGGAAGTAAATGAGAAAGTGAAGAAAGGAGGGTAATGAAGGGAGGATGAAAAAAAAAAAGTAATTTGGAGGAGGAGGAGAAGGCAGGGAAAGTATAAGGTTGGATGAAGGTAATAAGGATTTCGAAGCGACAAGGTTGGAAATTTGGAGAAAAAAAAGGCGCGTGAAAGGCAAAAAGTGATAAAAAAGGCATAAGATAGATTTTGCAACTTATGTGTAAATAAAACAAGAAACACAATTGCAAGTTGGCTCTGTAATAGTTAATGATTGCTCGGGTAAATAATTGCTAGGAATTTTTTTTTGTGGGACAGTTTGGAGCGAGAGTGCTGTGGGATAAGTATAACAATTGCAATCAATGGAGGCGCGTGGTTGGTGGTGAGGGCTGATGTTAATTAAAGGTTTGAAGGGGTAGGTTGTATTTAACTTGGCTGCTTTTACCTTGGCATGAATTGACAATTTTAATATTGATGCTGACTGGTAGTTAATCGTGCTCAGAGAGGACGGAGAGGGAAATAACATTCGCAGGCTCTGGCGATAGATTCTCTGGTGAGTGGAAGGGGCACTTTGGTGTCTGATCTGTTGTTTCGCTGGAGGCTGTGGCGTGAATAACCAGCGGTCCGATGAAAGAAAAGTGCATGGTGGGGCAAAGCGGCTAAAGAGAGAGAGACTGAAAGGGGGGGAAGGGGGAAGGGGGGGGGGAAAAAGTGAAGGGGTGGAGGTGGGATTTCTACCTCAGAAGGAACAGCGGAAAGCAATGATACCTGAGGGGGGGGGGAAAGCTTTTGTTCCTCTTTTCCCATTTTTCCCGCGAAACCGTGTTTTTGTTTAGTTTGTCCCAGTGATTTTTCCTTTGCGTTCCTCCTGTTCCGGAACGCTTTACATTCCCCTTTCCTAGTGGGTGTTCCCTATTCCCGTTTCTAATCTTGATTGGAGAAAAGGGAAACCTGTGTGTGGTAGGGGGAGATAGTTTGCGGGGTGGACGGGACGAGAACAGGCGCGCGCAACCTGCTAGGCTGCAGCTGTGCGTGCTGGGGATCCGAACCCAACGGGTCCTACTAGGCAAGAGCATAGCAGTCAGTGCTCTTAACCTGCTCTAGCCTCCTCTCCAGCCCCTTCCTATACAGTTCCGGCGGTCAAGTTGCCCCCCCGCCGAGTTTTTCACGCCTACCCGGCCCGGTCGGAAGGAGGGGGAAAACGTCGCGCACAACATGCGAGCAAGACCCGTAATGATCACATTTGTTGCTTTCTTTTTTTTCGGCGTGGGGGAGGGGGCAGGGAAGAGAGGTTCCATGTTGCCCCACGGTCACCTTTTTTTTTTTTTTGATCCAAAAAATTTTTCCATAGCGCCTTTGTGGTTCAATGGCTTGTGTCATGTTACAATAGATGACAGATGCCTGTGTTTTTTTTTTTAATATCCATGAGTTCTTGTATTTACTAGGGTTTCTTCTGGTTTGATTTTAAGGTTTATTGGGAAAGAGAGTAATTTTTTTATGATGTGTTAAAAAAAAATATTGTATATAATTTTTGGAGATAAGTGAATATTATAATTGGGTTATTATAATATATAAGTTTGAGGTGAATGTAGAATGATTGTGTTATGAGTGAATAGGGAGTTGAAAGGGGGGAAGAGAAGGTATAAGAATATTTATTTATTAATTTAATTTTTTGGTTTTTTTTTTTGTTGTTAAAAATTTTTTTTGTGTATTTATGAGGAAGAAAAGGGAATAGGTTGGTTTTTATCTTGTGATTTTTATTCGTGGGGGGGTGGGTGGTGTGGGGTGGGGGGTGGCGACTTTTTTGTTTTTTTTTTTTTTTTTTTTTTTTTTTGTTTTTTTTTTTTTTTTAGGCATATAAAAGTTTTGGTTTTGTGGGGGGTTAATTTAGTTTGTAATTAATGTGTTGGTTTGATTGAATGTATTTTAGATTTTTTATAGTAAAGGGGAGGGTTTGGGTATATTGGTATTATGTTTGGGGATTTTCTTGGGGTTTTTTTCCGTACCAATGGGACGGAAACAGGGGAACTGGCAGGAAATCCCTGTTTCATGGGTGCATACCTGTTGGGATTCCTTGTGTTGCGCGTCGGAAGGCAAGGCTCGACCAAAGTCTAGACATCATGCAAAACACCTCCCAGGGGAAAGGGGAAAGAGGCAGGGCGGAGATCGGGTCGAACGCGATAGGGCAATAGCACTCTTATCGGGGGAGACAAGAGGCCGAGCAGACCAAGGGGACAACCAGACGGCGGGAGACAAGGAATCCCCTCCTCGGGCAGCAACAAAAGACATCAAAAAACAAACAAAAAAAACAAACAAGAAAGAAACACCGAATCCGGCACAGGAACCCCAAGGCGAAGGAAAAGGAGGTGAGAGGAACGGGAGAGAGGAAAGGGAAAGGAGGGAAGGGGGGGGGGGCAGCGCATCTTCATATGTGACCGCCAGCAAGTGTCTTACCAAGCAGTGCCGACAGAGGGGATGAGAGAATGGGGAGTTCGAAATAAGCAAGGAGAGGGGTTCTAGGAGAGAAAGAGAAGGTATCTAACTCAGGGAGGAAAATCTCAATCTAAGCTGGAGGGGAGTGGGCAAAAAAAGGGGGGGGGTGGGGAGGGGGGGAGTGTGGGGGGAAAGGGGAATAGTGGGGGGAGTGGGGGGGGGGTGCTGGGGGGGGGTGGGGAAGAAATCTGGGGAAAGAATGGAAAAAAAGAAAAAAGAGTGACAAAAGTGGGGGGGAGGGGAGGGGGGAAGAGAATCTAACTGGATATGCTGAAGAATGCTGGGAGAGGGAGAAAAGAGGGGAGTGGAAAAAGGGAGGAAAAGGGAAGGAAAAAGAGGGGGAAAAAAAAAAAAAAAAAAAAAAAGGGGGGGGGAGGAAAAAGGAAGGTGGAAGCGAAGGAAGGGTTGAGATAAGTGGGAGTGTTTGAGAAAGTCTGGGGGAAAACTCAGGGCTTAAGGGGATAGAACAGATGTGGCCATCACAAAAGAACATGCCACGGATTTATGGTGTCAATGAGGGATAAATAAAGTAGAGCAAGTGAACAAATCGATGAGGAAGGACGATGATAAAGCTGGAGGGATTGGCTCGTGGAAAGCAGCGAAACAAAGGGCTGAGGATCGTAGCCCTCAAGACAATATCTAAGACATGGCGGTTTCTTCGGAAACATCCTCCTGGGGGAGATTCATGGGACTTTTCCTATTGGTTAGAAGGAGGGGAGGAGGAGGGGGACCTCTCGGTAGACTGGAAAAACGATCGTCGCAGCACGGGGGTGTGGCATCGGGGTCCCCTTTGAGGTCCCTTCGATCTACTCAGATCAGTTGGGTGTACTGGGAATGATGGCAAAAACGGCTAGAGAGGCGCCAATCTGAGCAGAAGGGGAATATGGGTGGTTGTATATTTCCTCACTGTCACGGCGTGTTTCTGGGGGGGTGAGTGATTTGTAACTCACGCGGCTGAATCAGTGGGGAGGGCGGCGAAGGGAACCGGAATGCGACGGGGAGGACATAGCAGGATCAAGGGCGAGGGTAGGACCCACAGGTGGACCCCCAAATGCCGGAAAAAAGAAGCAGGGAGGGGGGAGTCAAGGCGGGCTAACCCTGCGAGGGCTCTGTAAGGCAGGGTGGATGACCCTGACTCTAACCTCAGTATCTCTGGTTACTGGACCTGGAAGAGACGTGTCTCAAACAACAAAATAGACTAAAAGTAGAGCTTAGACTGGGCCTCTTATCCGTAGGAATCAAGACCCAACTCGTCCCAAATGGCATAACCACCACATGCGCATCTTTTTACTCATACAGTAATTCACATGACCTACCCTCATGCCACACTACACCACCTGTACCTTGCAAGAATCCTCCCTTCCCCCTCCCCTCCCCTCCACATACCACTACCAGACCCCCCTGACACACCATTTTTGTCCAAGTATATAGTATCTTGCCTGTTATCATTATTGTTAAGCCAATTCGTCGTAATTTCTTCCAGTGCGTGAATACACCCTCCATAATAAGCTGTCCATGACCTGGCATGCTGATGAATACACTGTTGGTGCAGAGCACACCTGACTGCTCTTACATTCTAAGAGGTACCCAGGGGTCTTGGTTCCTAAGACACCCAGCAATGAAGGGCTTGCACTCTCATGTATAATTTCGATTTCATCTCCCAGGGATCGCCGCTCCCGGCACCTCTTCTGCCGCGCCTCCTCTGCAGCATTCTTAGCCACCAGATGACACACATGCAGACAAAAGCACTACCAAGCACAAAAATAAGTTTTGTTTTGTTTTTTTTTTTAGAAGGTCATTGGAGGAGAAGGGAGAAGGAAAAAATGGCAGCCGTAAGAAGAAGAGAAGGTGGAAAGAGAAAAGAAGCAGTCAGAAAAATAGAGAAAACTGGGAAGGGAGGGAAACAAAGAGGGAGAGAAACATGGAGAGGAAGGGCCTCAAAACATCAAAAGTCTGGGTGGAGAGGGGTTGGCAGAGCCTCTATTGCTGGGGAACCGGTGAAAGCTCAAACGAGTCTGACACAAACAAAAGCAAAAAACATAGACATTAAGGGAGGGAGCAGGGGGAACAATGGGATTTGGGGAAGGATGAGGAACGTTTGTGAAGGAACCAAAGCTCTACCTGGGCAAGGTGTAAGATCATCTGTACGGAGCCGCACACCCGAACGAGAAGGAGTGGGTCAAGCTGGGGGAAAGCAGAGGGATCTGCCCACTCCGCAACCAGTTCAGTCAACCAATCTTCATAGCGAGAATCGTGATACTCCCTTCTTCTGATGGGGTACACAGGGGGGTGGCTGAGGGAGAGTAGACTCTTATCTCAAAAAAAAAAAAAAAAAAAAAAAAAAAAAGAGAGAAAGGGAGGAAGGAGCGAAGCGGGGGCATTAAGTGACAAGGGGGGCCACGGTGGGGCCGAGGATCGGCGGACCGCGGGGGGCAGGAGTAGGACCAATAGGGAAAAGAGTAAGGGGCAAGAGAAAAGTGAAAAGGAGGGAGGGGAGGGAAAAAGGGGGAAAATTGGAGAAAGAAGGGGGGGGGGGGGGGGATACAGGGGGGAGAAAAAGGGGGAAAGAGGGAACATGGTAGGTGAAAAAGGGCAAGTGGGAGGGGGTAAGGGAGGGTGCCAATGGGGAAAAAAGAGAACAGGCCGGTGGGGGGGGAGGAAGGGGAGACAAGGACGAGGGGGTGGGTAGTGGTGGTCAAAAGTGTTCAGTCCGTGGGAACGTGCCCCTCCTTTTATAATGAGCGGATAATGGGTTTTATTTTTGTCAAGAGGGAAGGGAGAGAGACACACGAGGAAAGAGCGCACTTCGGGGGAAACAAACAATGGAAAGGGGGGGTCGGCAGATCACAGTGACGGCAAATCGAAAGCGGTGTGGTTGTATTATTAGTTTGAGTCCTTTTTTCAGACACGGGCAAGAATGATTGGGGGGGGAAAAAGAGAAAAAAAAAAAGTGGGGCGGGCGGGAAAAATGGGGAAATTCTTCTTTCTTCTATCTCTCCCGCCTGTTTTTATAAAAGAAAAAAGGAGGAAAGAAAAAAAAAAGGGGGGGGGGGGGGGAAAAAAAAGGAAGGGAGGAAGGGGGGGAGGGGTGGGAGGGGGAAAGAAAAGTGGAAAAACGGAAAGGAATGAGAAGAAGGAGGTGAGCGGTTGGGGAGGAAAGGGGTAACTGGAGGCGAGAGAGGAAGATGAAAAAACACTCTCGTTTCTACTTTGGGGGGGGGGTGGCTCTTCTTCGTTCTCGGCGTGTTTTTTCTCGACGATAAAAAGAACCAAAGAGAAACGGGGGAAAAAGAAGAAAGTGAAATCGAACATGCGGGGGAAGGGTGGGCCTGGGGGGGGGGGGGGGGGGCGCTCATGGCTGTCTGAAAAAGGGGAAATAATGGGGGGGGGTTGATAAAAAGGTGGTTCGTGCAAATGGGGAAAACATGTACACTGGATAGGGAAAAGTAACGGGTGAACTGAAAGGAGGGGGGATAAAAACAAGGGTGAAAGGGGGAAGGGGTGAGTATTTTCGACAAAGAAAAGGGGGGCATAAAAAAGAAGAAAGAGTAAAGGAAAAATCTAAAAAGAAAGAAGGGGGAAAAAAAGTTGAGGGAGAGGGAGAAAAGAAGAGAAAAAAAAAAAAGAAAGGAGGAAGAAAAAAAAAGAAAAAAAAAAAAAAAAAAAAAAAAAAAAAAAAAAAAAAAAAAAGGAGAAAGAGGAAAAAAGGGGATAAAAGGGCATCGGGGAGGGTCGAAGGTGGGTCCGCAAGGTAGAGATATGGGGGAGGGTACGAGTAATGGAGAGAAGTGAAAATGGGAAAAAAAGTAAAATGAGGACGAGTGAGGATAAGAATAAAGATAAATACATAAAAAATCGTGGGTGTAGCTATAAAAAAGGGAAGGGGGAAAATGAAACAAATCACACTCTTTTCATAAGGGGTGGGATTTCGGGGGGGGAAGATGGGGGGGGGAGGAAGGGGGCGGAAGGGAAAGAAAGAGTTGTGAATGAAAAAAGTGGAAAGTAATACGGCAGAAAAACTGGGAAAAAGGCGGGGGCGAAGAGGGGGAAGAAAAGGGGGGGAGTAAAAAGAACAAATAGATAGGGGGTAAAGAAGAGGGATCTTTTTTACCAAACGGGGAGGGGGATACCCGGAGAAACGTAAAAAAAGAGAAAAAAAGGTGATATTTGTAGCGGGAAGCACAACGTTGCGTAGGACGGATGAGGGGGGGGAAAAAAAGGAAGAAAATGGGAAAAGGGGGGGTAGGGTAATAAAAAGAGGGGGAGGAAAGGGGGAGTAGGGGGCGGGGAGAGGAGACTAAGAAAATACGAAATAGGGGGGTAAGAACGGGCAAAGAAAGGGGAGGGGGGCGAAAAACGAAAGAGGATAAGGAAGTGAGAAGAAGAAATATTGCAAAACTGGATATGAGGGTGGATCTTACTTAAGGAAGGGCGATGCGGGGGGGAGAAAAGGGGGGGGGGAATAGAAGCTAAAAAGTAAAAAGGTAAGTGGGAGGAGGGGGTGGAGAGAAGAGGAAAGAGGAGCAGCGCCGAGGGGGAAAACGAAAAAAAGGAGAAAAAAAGGAAAAAAAAGGGAGGAGAAGGGGAAGGAAAGGGATAAGAAAAAGGAGAGGCGGAAAAGAGCGGGGGGGAAGAGGTGGGGGGGGCTAGGCTCTAGGGGGTAAAATCAAGCGGGGGGAGGGAAAAGAAAAAATAAAGATGGGGGGGTTAAGATAAAAAAAAAGGGGGGGGGGAAAGAGTCAGAGTGGGGGGGCAGATGAAGAAGGGGCTGCGGTCTAAAGAAGCTAGGTGGGGGGGTTTGGCTGCGAGGACTGGGAGAAAGGGAAAGAATACGAATACACGGGTAAGGGGGAGGGTGCGCGCCGGAGAAGTGCCGAGATAATGGTGTGAAGAAAATAGTTTAAATAAGAGCCGGGGGGGAAAGGAAAGGATAGAAGATAGTGGGAGGGAAACGGGAGCGCGGGAAGCAAATGGGAGGGGTCTAAATGGGAAATAAGGGGGGGGGGGAAGAGTGGGAAAAGAAAAAGGAAAAAGGAAAAAAAAGGGGAAGGGAAGAGGGCAGGGAAAGGGAAGGGAAAGGAAAAAAAAAAAAAAAAAAAAAAAAAAAAGGAAAGGGGGGGGAAAAAGAAAAGAAAGTGATAGCATGAAGGGGAGGAAAAAGAAAAAGAAAAAAGGGGGGAAAAAAACGTCAAATTCGGACGTGTCTCGGGGTTTGATTCGCTGCTGAGATATGGATGGGAGGGGGGGGGGGGTGTTGTTGATGGGCTGGAGTTTCAAAATGGGGGGTGGAGTGTTTGTAGTAATGGACAAATAGAAGAAAAGAAAGAGGGAAGTGAGGTGGGGGGAGAAATAAAAATGAAAAAAGGGGAAAGGGGGAAAAAAAACGGGAGAAGGGGACGGATAAAGAGTAAGGGGGAGAAAGGAAAAAGAAAGTTCTGCTTGGTTTGGTTGGGGAATAAGATGGGGAGGTAGAAGAAAACGCTGGGAAGGGTAAACAAGATGGACAAGAAAAAGGGGGGGGAAGGAGGTGTAAGGTGTGGGGATATCTAGGTGGGGGGCGCGGGGCGGGGGGGGGGGGGGAGGGGGGAGTGGCAGGGGCAATGATGGGGGGGGAAAGGTTGCACGGTGCGTCGGGGTAAACAACAAGATAGGTGATTCAAATAAAAAGGACGATGGGTGGGGGGATATAAAGGGGGAATATGCGGGGGGGGACAGAAGGGAAAGAAAAAGATGAAAATTAAATTTTAAAAAAAAAATGAAATAAAAGGACTAGGGGGGGCGTGTAAGGGTAAAAAATGCAGGTGGGGGGAAATCTGGAAAAGGTGAATGTCGAGGCTGGTTGCGGTGGGGGTCGTGGAGCGTAGGGGGAGCCTAGAAAGGAAAAAGGGGGGAAGTGGAAGAGCAGAGGAAAAAAGGAGAAAACAATAGGAAAGAAAAAAATATGGAGCCGTATAGTAAGAAAAATGAGGAGGGAAAAAATCAAAGAAAGTCCTAAAAAGGGGGGGGAAAGGGGTTCGGGGCGAAACAGGGAGAAAAAGAGTGGGAAAGGGTTAGAATTCTGGACGAAGGGAAATAAAGGTCTTGGGAACGTGAGGTCGGGAACCTGTTGTGGGCATTTTCTTCGTACGTGTCGCCGCGTGGGGAAGAGGTCTGTCATCTGGGGGGGGGGTGAAGGGGGGGAGAGGGGGAAAAAGGTAGGAGGGATAGGGAAACAGGAAAAGGTGAATAGGGGGGTGGTTGTGAGGAGGAAGGGTGGGTCGTGAAGGGGGGTAAATGAAAAGGTCGGGGAGATAAAGTGGGCTGCATATAAAAGTGAGATTAAAGAAAAATGGGGGGCGGAAACTATGCAAAAAAGAAGAGTGGAAAAGACGTCGCAAAGGAAGAGGGTATAAGAAAAGGAAATGGGAAAAAAGAATAAAAAAGGAGAGGGGAAGAAAAGGGGGGGGGGGGAAATCAAAACAAAACAAAAAAAGGACGAATGAAAATGCGGAAGAAGTTTATAGAAAAGAATGGGAGGGATACGACAAATAGGGGGGGTGCGGATCAATCGTCGGACGTGGGGGAAAAAAAAAAAAGATGTCTAGGGGGGGGGTGGGTGAGGGGGTGGGGGAAGGAAGGGGGGGGGAAAAGGTTGTGGGGGACGGGAAGTAGGAGGTAGTTGTGAAAGGTGAATAAAGTACGGTGGGTGAGGGGGCAAAAATGGGAGGAGGGGGGAGATATAGTCGGAAGGCGGGGGAAAGAGGGGGGGGGAAAGTTGGGTTTAGAGTGGGCAACTGCGGGGGGGTTTTTAGCAGGGGGGGGGGTTCGTGTGCGTAAAAAAAAGAGGGAATATGTGCTAATGAAAAAAACAAAGTCTGTTAAGACTTGTCATAACTTAAAAGAGAAAACTGAGGTAAAAAGAGGAAGTAATGAAGGGGGAGCGGGGAGGGGGGGGGGGAAGGAAAGAGAAGGGTGAAATAGAAGGTTTGGGTTTTTCTTGGGTTGGTAGGGTGGCGGGGGTGCTAACACATGGGTCGTGCGGTCTGATGTGGGTTTCAAAAAAAGTGGGGTGACAATGAGGGAGGAAAAAAGGGGAAAAAAAAGGTAAAAAAATTTACAAAAAAATGAAAGAAAAAGAAAAAAAAAAAAAAAAGCCAAAAAAGAAAAAAAAAAATATGGATCACTTCACAAATTTGCATGTCACTTTTTTTTTAAATTAAAAAAAAAAAAATACAAAAAAGGAAAAAGAGAAAAAAAAAAAAAAGGGGGGGGGGAGGGAAGAGAAAGGGAAAGGGGGAGGGGAGGGGGGGGGAGGGAAAGAAGGGAAAAAAAAGGGGGGGAGGGAAAAGGGAAAAAAAAGGGGGAAAAAAAAAAAAAGAAAGGGGAAGAAGAGAAAAAGAGAAAAAGGAAAAAAGAGGGGAGGGGAGGGAAAAGGAAAGGGAAAAAAAAGAGGGAGGGAAAAGGGGAGGAAAAAAAAAAAAGAGAAAAGAGGAAGGGGAGGGGGAAAGAGGAGGGAGGAAAGAAAAGAAAAAGGAAAAGGAAGAAAAAAGGGGGAGGCTGCGCGGGGCAAAAAAAATGGAATAAAGAGGGGATATGGGTGTGAGGGAAAAAAAGTCTAAGAAAGAAAAAAAGAAAAAGAAAAAAAAAAAAAAGGGGAAAAAAAAGAAGAGGAAAAAAGGAAGAAAATAAAAAAGGGGGGGAGAGAATCGTAGAAGGAAAAGGAAAGAGAGAAAAGGATAAAGGAAAAATCCTAAAAAGATAAGGGGTAGTAGAGGAGGATCAGTAAAACAGAATTCATAAAAAAAAAAAAAAAAAATAATATCAAGCTAAAATTCAAACAAAATTTTTAAAAGTTGGCAGAGTGGGGGGTGAAATTAAATAAATAAAAGGAAGAGATTCATGAAAGAGAATAAAATGGGGGAGGTGGCGGGTGTCCCCTCTCTTGAGAAGAAAAAGTTTGGAAATAATGGTTTAAAAAGTAAAGGAGTCCGATAAAAACTGGGGAAAAAGTAGGTAGGGGAGAGGGAGGAAAGTAGAAGAGAAAAAGAAGAAAAAAAAGATAAGGTGATAAGAGGTACAAAATGAGAAAGTGTGATAAGGAAAAAAATGCGGGGGGGTCTGGAGAAGGGTGTATTATGGAAGAACAGAAAAGGGATGGAAAGAATGTAAGAACAGGAGGGGGGGGGTTATAAGTAGAATTAAAGGGGTTCTATTGGAGTNGGAACAACATGGGAAAGACACAGGATAATCCTGCACCAAGCTCTACCAAACCTGTAGGAGACAGCTACAATGGGAACCCCTTGGAGGAGAACCAAGGAACAGACATTAGAGGAATAATTGCAGAACCTATGCAGAGAAATTAAAGAACATAAAGAGGAATTCAGAGAACTAAAGAGAGAGAATGAAAAAACTCAAAAGGACCTAGAGGGATACAATGGACAAACATCAGAAAGAACTAAAGGAACAGATTGACAAACTCCGGAAAGAACTAGAGGGAGAAAAAAATAAAGAATATAGAGAACTAAAGAGAGAGAATGAAAACTCAAAAAAGACCTAGAGGGATACAATGGACAAAACTTCAAAAAGAACTAAAGGAACAGACCAACAAACTCCAGAAAGAACTAGAGGGAAAAAAAACAAACTCCGAAAGGAAGTAGAAACACTGAAAAAGGAAGCCAACCAACGAAGTAAGGAACCAAGAAGAGATTGAGAACACCAAGAAGAGATTGAGGAGCTCAAAAAGGAAATGGAAGTACTAAAAAAAACACAGGATGAAATGAAAAAGGAATTAAGAACACACATTCAATCAAGAAGAAAGGAAAGGAAAAGCCTCAGAAGTAGAAGGAGGAAGCAGAACAAAGAATATCAGATCTGGAAGATAACACAGAGCAATTAAAAAGCTCAAATAAAGACTATGAAAAATTTAAAAATACACAAACGTGGAACAACCAGGAAATATGGGACACTATGAAAAGGTCAAACGTCCGTATCATAGGAATAGAGGAAGGGAGAAGAATCTCAAGAGAATAGTATTGATCAGATCTTCAAACAGAATAATAGATGAAATATCCCCAAACTAAAAATAGACAAACCCATTCAAATACAAGAAGCACATAGGACCCCAAAAGACAAGATCAGAAGAAAGAAACCCCACGCCATATTATAGTTAAAATGCTAGATGCCCAAAATAAAGACAAAAATCTGAGGGCTACAAAAGAAAAACAAAGTCACATACAAAGGGAAACCCATCAGAATTACAACTGACTTCTCGCCTCAAACCATGAAAGCAAGAAGAACATGGAGCAAAGCATTCCCAGTGTTAAGGGACTACGGATGCCAACCCAGAATACTTTACCCAGCAAAAATGTCGACTATACTTGAAGGAGAGAGAAAAATCTTCCATGACATAAACAAGATGATGGAAATACATGTCTGGAAAACCAACTCTTCATAAAAACTTGAAGCAATTCAAAAGGTAGAAGAGAGGAGCAACAATCCTCAAACACCTAGGAAAAGAAACTAATAAAACATAACCATAGGAGCAAATCAGAGGCTAGAAGCCCAAATGGATAATAAAATGAAAGAAGCAACATCCATCTTCAATTATAACCTTAAATATTAATGGGCTAAACTCCCCAATCAAAAGGCATAGACTGGGAAGAAACAAAAAACCCATCTATATGCTGTCTACAAGAAACCCATCTCAATTTCAATGATAGGCACCAACTTAAGGTGAAGGGATGGAAGAAAGTATTCCAAGCAAATGACCAAAAAGAAAGCAGGTGTGGCTATTCTAATATCAGACAAAATAGACTTCAAAGCAAAAGAAATCAAAAGAGACAAAGAGGGCCACTACATCTTTATTAAAGGAACAATTGACGATGAAGATTTCACAAATAAATATATATGCACCAAAAACACCGGTGCACCAAACTTTATAAAGACAATTCTTCAGGATCTCAAGGCACAGATTAACCCCAGCACACTAATACTAGGGGACTTCAATACCCCATTAAGTCCCTAGACAGAGTCAACAGGACAAAGGAAAACAGAGAGACATCCGAACTAAATGACACAATACACCAAATGGACCTCACAGACATCTATCGAATATTTCACCCAAACACCAGAGAATACACTTTCTACTCAGCACCTCATGGAACATTCTCCAAAATAGACCATATACTGGGAACACAGGGAAAAACTCAACAAATATAAAAGATTGACATAATCTCATGCATTCTATCAGACCACAGTGCAATAAAACTCAATATCAACACCAGAATAAACCCTACATCCTACAGGAACACATGAGAGATAAACAACACCTCCTGAATAATGAGTGGGTCAAGGAAGAAATAAAAGAAAGAAATAAAAACATTCCTGGAACTGAATGACAATGATAAAACAAAACAACAGCAAAATCTATGGGACACTTTAAAAGCAGTCCTAAGAGGGAAGTTTTATAGCTCTAAGTGCCTACATTAAAAAAACAGAAAGAACACAAGTGAATGATCCTAACACTGCAGCTAAAAATACTTGAAAACAACAACAAATGAACCCTAAACGGAGCAGACAAGAAAAATAACAAAAATCAGAGCAGAGATCAATGAATAGAGAAACAAAGAAACCATACAAAAAATCAAAGAATCCAAAGTTGGTTCTTTGAGAGAATAAACAAGATAGACAGACTCTAGCCCAGTTAACCAAAAAGAAAGAGGGAACAACTCCAAATCAACAGAATCAGTGATGAAAGGAAACATCACAACAGACATGAAAAAATCCAGACAATCATACGGGACTACTTCAAAAACTTATACCTACATTAAACCATAGAATTAAATGGATAAATATCTGTAAATCCTGGGAATTCACCAAAGCTCAACCAAGAAGAGATTGACAGCCTAAACAGACCATAGTACAGGAAGAAATCGAAGATGTAATAAGTAGCCTCCCCAACCAAAAAATGCCCAGGGCCCGGATGGTTTCACGGCAGAATTTTATAAAATATTCGAAAAGACATACAACATTACTACTTAAATTGTTTAGAAGGATACAAACGGAGGGACTTCTCCCAGAATCCTTCTATGAGCCAGCATTACGCTTACTACCAAAACCAGGGAAAGATACAACCAAAAAGGAGAACTATAGACCATCTCCCTAATGAACACAGATTGCCAAAATTCTAAACAGGATTCTGGCAATCGCATACAGACTCACATCAAGAAAATCATCCCACCATGACCAAGTTGGATTCATACCAGAGATGCAGGGATGGTTCAACATACAAAATCAATAAAACATCATAAAACACATTAATGGACTGAAGGACAAAAACCACACCATCATTTCAATTGATGCGGAGAAAGCCTTTGACAAATCCAGCATCCTTTCATGTTAAAGTCCTAGGGAATTGGCCTAGAGGGATCATTCCTCAATGTAATTCAAAGCCAAATACAGGAAACCCCACAGCCAATATCATCCTAAATGGGGAAATGACAGAAGCATTCCCCTGTGAAGGTAGGAACTCGGCAAGGCTGCCCCCTGTCACCACTCCTCTTCAATATAGTGCTGGAAACCCTTGCAAGGGCAATAAGGCAAGAAAAGAAATTAAAGGAGTTCTAATGGAAAAGAGGAAATCAAGCATCCCTTTTTGCTGATGATATGATTGTCTACTAAGGGATGCTAAAACTCCCACCAGAAAACTCCTAGAAATGATTAAGAGCTTTGGTAAAGTGGCAGATACAAAATAAATCTAGAGAAAATCAGTAGCCTTTCTTTACACCAAACAACAACAACTGAAGAAGGACTACAAGGAGACCTTCCCACTCACAATAGCCTCAAAAAAACAATAAAATCCTAGGAACAAACCTAACCAAAGACCACAAGGATCTCTACAACAAAAATTTTAAACCCCTGAAAAAAGGAAATTGAGGAAGACATCAGAAGATGGACAAACTCCCATGCTCATGGATTGGGAAAATAAAATATAGTAAAAAAATGTCCATCCTACCCAAACTAGTGTACAGATTTAATGCAATCCCAATCAAAATCCCCAAGAGTTTCTTCACAGGCTTGGAAAAAAAAAATCCTCAATTTCATTTGGAAAAACAAAAGACCCCGAATAGCCAAAGCAATCCTGAGTGAAAAGAGCAATACAGGGGGGGGGGGATCTATACCAGACATCAAACTATACTACAGGGCTATAGTCATAAAAAACAGCTTGGTACTGGCACAAAAACAGACAGTGGACCAATGGATAAAACTGAAGATCCAAACCCTGAGCTCATACAATTTCAGCCACCTCATATTGAAACAAGGGGCCAAGAATACACAATGAGGAAAGGACAGGCATCTTCAGCAAGTGGTGTTGCAAAACTGGATCACCACTTGTAGAAGAATGAAATTAAAACCCCTACCTCTCACCTTGTACAAAGGTCAACTCCAATGATCACAAAGACCTCAATGTGAACCCCAAACTCTGGAGGTGATAGAAGAGAAGCTTGCAGCAGACTACAAGACATAGGTGTAGGAAAAGACTTCCTAAATCAACAGCAGCTGCACAAGAAATAAGATCAACAATTGACAAATGGGACCTCATTAAACTCAAAAGCTTCTGTACATCAAAGGAAGCAATACAGGAAGTGAGGAGAAGACCCACAGAATGGGAGGAGGAAACCTTCACAGCAGATACATCTGACAAAGCATTAATTTCCAGAGTATACAAGCTACTCAAAAAACAAAGAAGAAAGAAAACAAATGAATCACTCAAAAGATGGAGCAAAGATCTGAATAGAGACTTCACAGAGGAGGAATTAGAGATGGCTGAAAACATCTTAAGATGTTCAACATTCTGTAATTAAGGAAATGCAAATTAAAACCACTTGAGATATCACCTTACTCCAATAAGACTGGCTAGGATCAGGAACACGAATTTACCAAATGCTGGAGAGGTTGCGGGAAAGGGGAACACTCATCCATTGCTGGTGGGAATGTAAATAGTACAGCCACTATGGAAAACAGTGTGGAGAACCCTTAAAAGACTCAAAATGAGCCTTCCATTTGACCCAGTCATACCACTCCTGGGTATATACCCACAAGACACACTTACTGCAAAGATACATGCACAGCTATGTTTATTGCAGCTCTGTTCACAAATAGCAAAAAGCTGGAACCAAACCCAGGTGCCCCTCAACTGAGAGTGGATAGAGAAAATGTGGTACATGTATACAATGGAGTTCTATGCAGCAGTAAAGAGGGACAACATCATGAACTTTGCAGGTAAATGGATGGAGCTGGAAGACATTATGTTAAGTGAAGTAACACAGTCCCAGAAAAACAAACGACAAATGGTGTCCCTCATATGTGGATGCTAGTACACAACAACCCAGATATAAATATTTCTCATGGAGAGGATGCATAATAAAAGAACAACAACAGAAAGACTGCATCAGAAAATGGACTGAAATGTGGAATTGGGAAGGGGGGATGGTGGGAGAGGGACACGGATGTATATTCAATCAAGGCATATTTATTGATGTGAGTTCAGCAAGTACTCAGTTTCACCTAGACACTGTCTACAGGATACATGGTGTTTTAGGACTTAGTAAAAGTAAATATGTGTATATTAAACAACATTGGTTTACAGACTCTGATAAAAACAGTAATGCTCTGAGTTAAATGTAGATATAATTTGCTGTTGTCCACATTTGTTACACAAAATCTCTAGAGCAATAACTTTGGGATAGGCACATACAAATGTTCTCTAATAATTCTCTGTTGTAAGTATCACCTTGTAGCATTTCTTTAAGATGATTTAAAGCAAAAATTAAGTTTGCTTCCCAAGTTAATCATATATAGTCACCCAAAACAGCATGGGTGAATTTGATGAAATCTGTGCCTTGATTCCACCCTATAGTTTATGTATAATACAACTGTCTTCTGGAGACTCATGGGTTAAAAAAAAAGGGGGGAGGCGGTACAGACAGACATGAAACCTTCAGTCAAGAAACCTTGCAATTCAAATCTTAAAACTAACTATGGGAAGAGATTTTGTTTGTTCCAACAGGACAAAATTTCACCAAACTTAACGGCTGAAAGAAAGAAAGATACAGCTTTGCATTGAGTAGGATGTACCAAAAAGTGGCAACTGAAAGGTTGACCCGTCTGAACACTGAAAGAGAAGAAAAGCCTCAGATTGCCATAAACATCGAACCCTTCTGTGGATCCTACATGTAACAACTATCTATAATGAGTCCTAATGAAACTTATACCTTCTAGGTGCAAAAAGGTTTTGATATGACTTTCTTGCCTCCCCCCCATAGAACAGGAGAAATATGACGATGATGATGTCTTTTCCAACTGTAAATTGGAGACAACTATTTAGAGGTAATCTCTTATAAAACCGGTAAAAATGCCTTCTTTAATTGACTATAGACATAAGAACTGTGAAAAGGATTATACTCTGTTCAGAACCAAATATAATACTAAAGTCCTTGGGCTATGCACTTAGGCAAAGTATATTAATGCAGGAGCTCTGACATCAGCAATGGATTGTTCTACCAGGGGATGTTGGCCAGGGATCCAAGGCCCACAAAAGGTAAGGGCTCCTTGCCCCTAAGTTGGGATACCTGCAGGAGGAGAGGCGATAGACCCTGCTGCCGAAGACCTAGACATTAACATGGGAGGGAATGTATTGAGACCGCACATGCAAGGACAAGATGGCCTCTGGAAGCCAGAGAGTGTTCCCAAAGGCCACTAAACCAAAAAGCAATACGGGTCTCCCTGAGTCAAGCAAGACTCCATCCATCAGCACCAGCTACACTTCACCTGCCTGGAAATACTGTGCAGCAGAGGCAGACATGTGCCTATGTATATCCCAAATCTAATTGGCTATTGGCTCTCTCCTTGGAGGAATAACCCATGGCTGATGCCACAAGCCTACATCCTCTAAGGTTGAGATGTATAAGCCACAGTAAGACCCTGTTATATTTATCAGGGGGTAAAATATAATTCATGAATTAACATACATCCAAAACATATGTGTCTATGCCAAAGTAACCTACCATAACTATTAGTGCTGCTTAAATACCTATATATCTAATGTGCTTGTGCTTCATTAGTAGGATCGAAAGGTTACTCCTGAACAAACTGTCAGCCCATGAAAGGAAACAGCCAGAATTGACCGAATCCAAGTCAACAGCTCCAGAGAGAGAGGACAGTTTTTACTTCTCATCCACCTGTGCCCCTTTTCTAAGCCTAGGGAACAATCTGCGGAAGAGGGGCGTCGGTTAGAATGTAAAGGCTGCGATTGGTGTGAACGGTGAAACTACAGTGATGTAGTCTGGACACTCATTTGATCAAACTTGATTGAAAAACAAGCCGTCAACCTCCACTGAATGGTGGGACTGGTGGGGGTTTGGGCACAACAGTCTATAGATTGGTTTTGCACGAAGGATGCTTATACTCATGGATTATCACTTATAGCTAAAAAATGAAAAAAATAAACCTGAAAGATGCAGGACAGTTATGGCAGAATACATGATCTGGGATGGGGTGGGGGTGGGGGGGAAGGAAAGGGAAATATGCACTGATCTGAATTGGAAAATGATGTATAAAATGCACAAACCATCAATAAAAATTAAAAAAAAAAAAAAAAAAAAAGTTCATCATGACAGAATAACATGTAACGTAATTTGAAATAAAGACATAAATCTTAAAAAAAAAAAAAAAAAAGAAGTCTCATTCAGTCCTTTTTTGTTTTTTTTCATTATTATTATAAAAGATAATATATATATATATATATATATAATATATATATATATCATATACCTCTATCCAAAGACCTATTTCACATCAGCCGCCCTGGCCGCCGGACTCTCCGGACCCTCTGGCCCAGCGCCCGGGTCCCGCCCTCACGGCCCCAGCAACCCAAGCTACTCGCCCAGGTGGCTTCTGGGTATCCTGCCCAAAGGCGCAGCCGCCCTGGCCGCCGGACTCTCCGGACCCTCTTGAATGAGACTTCTTTAAATGGTTCAGAGTACTTACTGCTCTTGTAGAGCATCCACGTTCTGTTCCCAGCACTTAAATGACAGCTCACAACCACCTGTAACTCCTGCTCCAGGAGGTCCAGTACCCTTCTCTAACCTGTGTGGGCTCCTGCACACACATGCTACACATCAACTAATGCAAACACACACACACACACACACACACACACACACACACACACACACAAATAAGCCAGGCATGGTAGCACATGCTTTTTATCCCAGCACTCAGGATGTGGAGACTGGTGGGTCTCTGTGAGTTTGGTGTCAGCCTGCTGTACTTAGCAGGCCAGCCAGGTCTCCCAAATATAAAGCAAAATAAACTAGAATAAAAGTTTAAAAAGAAAAATTAAAAAGAGGGGCTAGAGAGATGGCTCAGCAGTTAAGAACACTGACTGCTCTTACAGAGGACCCAGGTTCGATTCCCAGCACCCCCATTGTGGCTGGCAACCATCCGTAACTCCAGTTCCAGGGGATCTGACGCCATCTTCTGACCTTTGTGGGCATTGCACAACACAGGTGCACTTATGTGCATGTAGGCAATACACTTAACATACACATAAATAAAATAAATAAAATATCTTTTTAAAATTTTTTTAATTTTTATTTTATTTTTATATGTGTATGAATGTACTGTCTGCATGTAGGTTTGTGCACCCGTGTCATGCAATGCCGCGGAGGTCAGAAGAGGGTCTCGTATTCCCTTGGAACTGGAGTTCTCCTGGAATTGGAGTTACAGACGGTTCTTAGCCACCATGTGGGTGCTGGGGATCGAACCCGGCTCCTCTGCAAGAGTGGTCAGTGCTCTTAACTGCTAGGCTATCTCTCCAACGCCAATAAAATATCTTTTATAAAAAAAGAAAGCCAGGTGTGGTGGCTCATGCCTTTAATCCCAGCACTGGGGAGTCAGAGGCAGGCAGATCTCCATGAGTTCAAGGCCACCCTGGTCTACATATGAAGTTCTAGGCTAGGGAGATGCTATCTCAAAAAGAATGAAGCATTTTTCTAGTTTTATAGTGGTAGCTTCTGCATTTCTGTGTCATACCTTCCAGTTAGTGTGTTTGGATTTAGGATTGATGCACAGTGTCTCTGTAGCAGCATTATTAATTGAACAGACTTTATTTCCTCTGTTGAATTGCCTGGCATGGTAGGACATCATTGAAGGAGGCGGGGCATGCTTTATTCAAAATAGGAGTCAATCTTTTGCTGTAGTGGGAACTCATTCTTGGGCAGTGTTGAGTCTGGATACCTCTGGAATCCTAAACTTTGCCTGGGAGCTGGCTGTGGAGGGCGGGCGACGTCCATCCTCTAGCCTGACCTCTTGAACACTAATACCATTTGCTTCCATCCTCTGCCTCTCCTAGAAGCTGACAAAGGTTCCTGCCAGTGGGCTGGGTGTGAATGTGACCAACCAGGATGGCTCCTCCCCTCTGCACGTGGCCGCTCTGCATGGCCGGGCCGACCTTGTCTCCCTCCTGCTGAAACATGGTTCCTACTCAGGTGCCCGAGACGCAAGCCAAGCCGTCCCGCTGCACCTGGCCTGCCAACAGGGCCACTTCCAGGTATGGACTCCGTCTCTTGGGCAGCTGAGTTGGGTGCTTGTTTGGGGCTAGAACCTCATTTGGTGACAGTGCAGGCTGGGATGGGGTGGCAAGGGTACTGACAGCCACCTTACAGCCTTCAGATCTGTGCCCAACACTTTAGTACTCTATGATGTGTGGTCGAGGTGCTGACTCCACAAGACAATATTTGGGAATTATTAATTGTTTTTGGTCGGGGCTGGAGAGATGGCCTAGCGACTAAGAGCGCCGACCGCTCTTGCAGAGGACCTGGGTTCGATCCCCAGCACCCACATAGCGGCCGAGAACCGTCTGAAACTCCAATTCCAGGAGAACTCCAGTTCCAGGGGAATCCGATACCCTCTTCTGACCTCCGCGGCTTTGCATGACACGGGTGCACAAACTTGCATGCAGACAGTACATTCATACACATACAGAAATAAATAAAATTAATTAAAAAAAATAATAATTGTTTTTGGTCTTTTTGAAACAGGATCTCCTTGTAGTCCCAGCTGTCCTGGAGCTCACTATGTAGACCAGGCTGGCCTTGAACTCACAGAGATCCACCTGTCTGTCTCCCGAGGGCTGGGATTACAGGTGTGCGCCACCACACCCAGCAGAAATTATTAATTTTTTGTTTTGTTTTGGAACAAGGACTTAGTATGTAACCCAAGCTGGCCTCCAATTCTCAGTCCTCCTGCCCTGACCTCCCAAGTGCTGGGATTGCAGGTATGTGGCATCATACCCGGCTTTGGAAAGATTAACTTCCTTAAAGTTCCATTTTTCTTCTGGAAAGTGATCTGTGTACATTTTTTTTTTTTTTTTGGTCTTTTTGAGACAGGGTCTCTCTTTAGTCCCAGCTGGCTTGGACCTCCCTATATAGACCAGGCTGGCCTTGAACTCAGCCATCTGCCAGCTTCTGCCTCCTGAGTGCTGGGATTAAAGGCGTGCGCCACCACTCCCGGCTCACTGTGCATTTTTTTTGTAAAGATTTATTTTTTTTTTACTTTATGTGTGCTTGCCTGCATGTATGCAAATGCACATATGCATGCCTGCTACCTGTGGGAGCCAGAAGAGGGCTCAGGATCCCCTGGAACTGGAGTTACAGACACCTGTGAGCCACCATGTGGGTGCTGGGAACTAAACCCAGGTCCTCAGCAAGAGCAGCCAATGCTTTAATCACTGAACCATCTCTCTAGTCCCCCACTGTGTATTTTAAGGAAAAAAATGACCTATTTTTATTTTATGTGTATGGGTGTACTGCCTGCAGGTATGTAAGTGCACCCGTGTCATGCATTGCCTACGGAGAGCAGAGAGGGCATCGGATCCCTTAGAACTGGAGTTACAGCTGCTATGTGGGTACTGGGACTCGAACCTGGGTCCTCTGCAAGAGCAGTCAGTGCTCTTAATGGCTGAACCATCTATCTAGCCCCTCTATTTCCAAGGGTTTTTTTGGGGGGGGTCTTTTTGAGACAGGGTCTCCCTGTAGTCCCAGCTGGCCCGGAGCTCACTATGTAGACCAGGCTGGCCTTGAACTCACAGAGATCCACCTACCTCTGCCACTGGAATGCTTGGATCCAAGGCGTGCGCCACCATGCTTGACTATTTCCAAGTTTTAATTAAGGTTGAATTTTTTTATTCTCTGGACTAGGTGGTAAAATGTCTGTTAGATTCCAATGCAAAACCCAATAAAAAGGACCTTGGTGGGAACACACCCCTCACCCTCGCCTGTGCTGCTGGCCATCATGAAGTCGCCGCGCTGTTGCTGCAGGTAAGACCCCTTCCCACCACTCTAGGCCTTTTTTTTTGTTTTTAGTAGTTATTTAAAGTTTATTTTGAGGGGCTGGAGAGATGGCCTAGCGGTTAAGAGCGCCAACTGCTCTTACAGAGGATCTGGGTTCGATCCCCAGCACCTATTTGGCAGTTGAAAACCGTCTTTAATTCCAGTTCCAGGGGAATCCGACACCCTCTTCTGACCTCCGCGGCATTGCACGACACGGGTTGCACAGACCTACATGCAGACAGTATATTCATACACATACAAAAATAAATTTTAAAAAAGTCTTATTTTGAAATTTATTTAATTTTATTTTATGTGTATGAGTATTTTGTTTCCATGTCTGCAAGAGTATCTCATGTGCATGCAGCATCCACAGAGGCCAGAAGATGGCGTTGGATCCCGTGGAACTGGAGTTACAGACAGTTATTAACTACTGTGTGGGTTCTGGGAACTAAATCCTGGTCTTCTAGAAGAGGAAGAAATGCTCTTAACACTTATAAGTGCTGAACCATCTCTCCAGCTCTTTATTTATTTTTTGTTACTCATTTATTTATTGTTTTGAGACAGGGTCTCACTATGTTAGCCTCCAACTCACAGACATCCACCTGCCTCTGCCTCTCCAGTGTCGGATCCCTTGGAGTTGGGATGACCGGAGGTTGTGAGCTGCCCAACACAGATGCTTAGAACCAAACTTGGGTTTTCTGCAAGTGTAAGAAGTGCCATCCTTGCCAGGCATGGTGGTGGTGCACGCCTTTAATCCCAGCACACGGGAGGCAGAGACAGGCAGATATCTGTGAGTTCAAGGCCAGCCTGGTCTACAGAGTGAGCTCCAGGACAGCTGGGACTACAGGGAGACCCTGCCTCAAAAAGCAAAAAAAAAAANTCTTTTGAGAATTTCATACAATGTATTTTGATCATATTGTAGGAGACCACATCTAAGCAAACAGGGTCACTAATGAATAACAAAGGACACCCTTCCGGGGCTGGAGAGATGGCCTATCGGTTAAGAGCGCCGAGCGCTCTTGCAGAGGACCCAGGTTCCATCCCCAGCACCCACATGGCGGCTGAGAACCGTCTGAAACTCCAATTCCAGGAGAACTCCAGTTCCAGGGGAATCCGAGACCCTCTTCTGACCTCCGCGGCATTGCACGACACGGGTGCACACACTTGCATGCAGACAGTACATTCATACACATACGGAAATAAATAAAATTAATAAAAAAACAAAAACAAAAACAAAAAAAACCTTGACTTTTGAGCCAGGCATGGTGGCACACACCTTTAATCCCAGCACTTGGGAGGCAGAGGCAGAGGCAGGTGGATCTCTGTGAGTTCAAGGCCAGCCTGGTCTACATAGTGAGTTCCAGGCCAGCTGAGGCTACATGTAGAGTTTGTCCCAAAAAAACAAAACAAAAAAAGACTTGTAATCCCAGCACTCAGAGGCTGAGTTTGAAGCCAATCTGGGCTTCATAGTAAGCTTGAGGCCAGCCTGGGCTACATAGTCAGACCATGCCAAAAAAAAAAAAAGAATTTATGGACTGGGGAAGCTGGCAAAGCAGATGAAGGTGTTTGCTCATGAGCCTGACAATCCGCATTCTATCCCTGTAACCCACAAAAAAGCCAAATGTGGTGTCTCATGTCTATAATCCCAGCACTCCTGCAGTGAGTTGGAGGAGGAGACAGAAGAGACTTTGCCTCAAAAACAATGTGGAAGGAGAGGACCAACTCTGAGTAGTCTTTTGACTTCCACACCCACCGGATATTTGCACTCCCTCTCTCTCTCTCATATACATGCAAAATTAATCAACCTTTAAATTTTTTAAAATTTTATTATTTTTATTTTATGAGTATATTGCCTGCATATGTGTGTGCACGTCATGCAATGCCCCTGGAATTGGAATTATGGATGGTTGTTTGCCAACATGTGGATGCTGGGAATCGAACCCAGGTCCTCTGCAAAAGCAGTCAGTGCTCATAATTACTGAGCCATTTCTCTAGCCCCCAAACTAATCAATGTTTACAAAGTATTTTATAGCAAAGACTCAGTCTCTGCATGTGACTCTCCTCTTTTCTTTCTCTAGCATGGGGCTTCCATCAATGCTTCCAACAACAAGGGCAACACAGCCCTGCACGAGGCTGTGATAGGAAAGCATGTCTTTGTTGTGGAGCTGCTTCTGCTGCATGGAGCGTCCGTCCACATCCTGAACAAGAGGCAGTGCACAGCCGTCGACTGTGCTGAACAGGTGATGGAGAGACCTTGAGACACAGTGAGGTGTACCCAAGCTCAGTGTGCACTCCTGTGCTCAAACCAGATCCAAAGTAGCCACAGCCTGATCTTTGGTTCTGTGCACAGAGCTAGCTAAGTGAGTGCGGCAGGCATCCGCTGGCATGGCTGGGCCCTTGATCTCATTGCTACCTGGTTGGTTGAGGGGGCACATGCTTAAAGTGCCAGAGGTCATTCTTTCTGGAGTGGTTTCAAAGGCCTGGCTGAAGGTGCTCCCTCCACTCGCCAATTGCCCCCAGTAGGCACCCTGGTCTGCCTCATAGTATATGCGGCCAAGTCCTCAGGGAAATGATAACGTTAAACAGACACCACTCTGGGTTTGCCAGCCCTGAACCATGATGGGCAGCTGATTGGTTTGCAGATTTAAATTCCTCCAATTCTGAGAGAACTCACCTTACCAGCTTACACTGCTTCCTGAGTCTCTCTTGGACAGCGATAGGTTTGAAGGTAGCTGTCTGCATGGTGAGTTCTTGCTTTCCCACTCAAAGTGGACAGCTATTTGGCTGTTAATTAACCTCACTGAGATATTAAAGCCCTGTAAATCCACCATACTTATAGGCTTATGTTAATTTTAAGGGTTGAGGCATAACTCAGAAGTACTTGCCCTTGTGTAGAATCCCCCAGTGAGGGGCAGGAGTGAGGCTCAGAGGTAGAACACCTGCCTAGAATCCCCCAGTGAGGGGCTGGGGTGTGGCTCAGTGGTAGAACCCTTGCCTAGAATCCCCCAGTGAGAGGCTGGGGCATGGCTCAGTGGTAGAACCCCTGCCTAGAATCCCCGGGTGAGGGGCTGGGGTGTGGCTAAGTGGTAGAGCCCCTGCCTAGAATCCCCGGGTGAGGGGCTGGGGTGTGTCTCAGTGGTAGAGCCCCTGCCTAGAATCCCCAGGTGAGGGGCTGGGGTATGGCTCAGTGGTAGATCACCTGCCTAGAATCCACTGGTGAGGGGCTGGGGCATGGCTCAGTGGTAGAGCCCCTGCCTAGAATCCCCCAGTGAGGGGCTGGAGTGTGGCTCAGTGGTAGAGCCCCTGCCTAGAATCCCCCAGTGAGGGGCTGGGCATGGCTCAGTGGTAGAGCCCCTGCCTAGAATCCCCCAGTGAGGGGCTGGAGTGTGGCTCAGTGGTAGAGCCCCTGCCTAGAATCCCCCAGTGAGGGGCTGGGCATGGCTCAGTGGTAGAGCCCCTGCCTAGAATCCCCCAGTGAGGGGCTGGAGTGTGGCTCAGTGGTAGAGCCCCTGCCTAGAATACCCCAGTGAGGGGCTGGAGTGTGGCTCAGTGGTAGAGCCCCTGCCTAGAATACCCCAGTGAGAGGCTGGGGGTGTGGCTCAGTGGTAGAGCACCTGCCTAGAATCCCCCAGGGAGGAGCTGGGTTGTAGCGCAGTAGTACAGCCTTTGCGCAAAGCCTTAGCACCTCAAAAAAAAAAAAAAAGTTTCCAAACATTGTCTCCAGTGACATTTCATTTTCTTTTTAACCTGGGTACTGTCTTCATGTAGAAATTAAGTATAGCCGGGCGTGGTGGCACACGCCTTTAATCCTAGCACTTGGGAGGCAGAGGCAGGCGGATCTTTGTGAGTTCAAGGCCAGCCTGGTCTACAGAGTGAGTTCCAGGACAGCTGGGGCTACAGGGAGACCCTGTCTCAAAAAAACAAAAAAACAAACAAACAAACAAAAAAGAAATTAAGTATAGTTTAAGGTTTGTGAGATTATGAGGGGTGGAGTATGTTGGTTAACTTTAGGTGCCCCCTTGGATGTTTGAGGTGTGCCCAGTTTGTTGGTGGAGAACTGTTCTGGATATGTCTGTGAGGACTGATCATTTTTAACAGAAACGAAGCATTGTGAGAACTTTTCATTTAGTACTTGCTTGGTCGATGATGCTGAGTAAGTTCTATTGAGCACTGGGTTGTGGCTGCTCAGTAACCTCCTGACAACGCATCCCTGTCCAGTCCTACTCTGCATAGCGAATTGCATGGGGTAGCTGAAGGGCCCAGCTGCAGTACCTAGACCAGAGCATCTTCCAAATGAAGAGCACAAGGTTTTGAAGATAGAGTCTCACGATGTTGGCCAGGCTTCAACTCCTGAGTGCGAATCAGCATCCTGCCTCAGCCTCCCGAGTGCTGGGACAGGGCGTTAGCACTAGGTCTCTGGCCTCCAAGTTCCTTTTTAGTTTCTGTGCTCTGGGGGGAGGGGTACTGGCATTTTGATAGAAACCCAAGTAATAATGTATTGAGAAAAAAAATTTTAACATAATGACCTTTTCCCTTTTAAAATTTTAGGATTCAAAAATAATGGAGTTGCTTCAGGTAGTACCGAGTTGTGTCGCTTCGTTAAATGACGTTGCTGAGCCAGACCACAAGGAGTACGTGACTGTTAAGATCAGGAAAAAATGTAAGCTTTTCTGGTCTCAATCCCAAGCTAGATTCATTTGGAAATTTATGTAGTTGTTTTTTTTATTTTTTTTTTTAATTTTCTGTGTATGAGTGTATTGTTTGCACATAAGTGCACCCATGGCCGGGCGTGGTGGCACACGCCTTTAATCCTAGCACTTGGGAGGCAGAGACAGGCGGATCTTTGTGAGTTCAAGTTCAGCCTGGTCTACAAGGTGAGTTCCAGGATAGCTGGGGCTACAGGGAGACCCTGTCTCGAAAAGACCAAAAAAAATAAGTGCACCCATGTTGTGCAGTGCCCGTGGAGGTCAGAAGGGGGCATTGGATTCCCTGGAACTGGAGTTAAGGACGGTTGTTGGCTGCCATGCTGGTGCTGGAAACTGCTCTTAACCACTGAGCCATCTGTGCAGCCCCCGGATTTTAGTGCGTGTGTTTGTGTGCGTGCATGTGCGCGTGTGTGTGCACACACCTATGGATGCATCTTCGTGTGAGCATGTCTGTGTGTGCTTGTGTGTAGAAGCCAGACATCGAACTCAAGGCAACTGAACCATCTCCCCAGTCCTTCATTTGTGTGTGTGTGTGTGTGTGTGTGTGTGTGTGTGTGTGTGTGTGTGTGTGTGTTTTGAGGTGCTGGGCATAATCCCAGAGCCTCACAAATGCTACTGCCGAACCACATCCACAGCCCTGGTTTTTCACTTAATTGTAAATGAAAAATGTAATTACTGCCATCGCGGGGAGATCCAGGGACCACGGAAACCATGCTCCCTTCTGGTGGCTCAGAGGAAGAGCTTTCCGGTTGATTGTACTAATGACTCCTGAGGAGTCGGATGGACACTGTCGGCATTAGCTTGACTGTCAGGCCTCTCGTTGCCAGCTGGCGAGGCCGGCCATCTTCCTAGACGCTGTACTCCTTGGGTTCTAAAGCCATGTGTTCTGCACATTCCTGGACATCAGGGTGAATGCTTTTCCTTCTGTGTGTGTGGTGACGGGATTTAATCTCTGTGGCCCTGAACATCTGGGCAAGGGCCCTGGCACTGAGCCCCGCTCCTGCCCCCCCTCCTGCCCCCCGTTTGTTTTTCATTTCCACAGAGGGCGATGGTCATTAGAGCAGCACATAGTGGCGGGAATAAGTATTTTCTGATTTTTGGTGGCACATGCCTTTAATCCTAGCACTTGGGAGGCAGAGTTCAAGGCCAGCCTGGTCTACAGAGCGAGTTCCAGGACAGCTGGGGCTACAGGGAGACCTTGTCTTGAAAAGACAAAAAAAAAAAAGTTATTTAGTGGGGCTGGAGAGATGGTTCAGTGGTCGAGAACACTTGCTCTTCCAGAGGACCTGGGTTCCATTCCTGGCACCTACAATGGTGGCTCACAGCCACCTGTAACTCCAGTTCCAGGGGATCTGACACCCTCTTCTGGCTTCTGTGGGCATTCCACACATGTGGCACACTTACATGCATGCAGGCAAAACACAAGTAAATTAAAAATAAAATATTTTTTAAGTTATTTAGGGGCTAGAGAGATGGCTCAGTGGTTAAGAGCACTGGCTGCTCTTGCAGAGGACGGGGATTCGAATCCCAGCACCCACATGGTAGCTAACAACTGTCCCTAACTGTAGGAGATCTAAAGCCCTCTTCTGACGTCCACTGGTATTGCATGACATGACTCTACATACATGCATGCAGTAATACATTCATACACATAAAATATATTAAAAATAAAGTTTTCAGGGGCTGGATAGCCTAGTGGTTGGGAGCACCGACTGCTCTTGCAGAGGACCCGGGTTCGATTCCCAGCACCCATATGGCCACTGAGAACCGTCTTTAACTCTAATTCCAGGGGAGTCCAATGCCCTCTTCTGACCTCCAGGGCATTGCACGACATGGGTGCACAGACCTACATGCGTACAGTACATTCAAACACATAGGAAAATAAATAAATAAATAAAATAAAGTTTTGAATGCAGTTGCAATGATGTAGATAGACCCCTCCAGGCGGCCCTGCCAAGCTGCCAGTACCTGCGGAGCATCAGTATATTGGGGATTTATCTTTGTGTTGCAGGGGTTCACTTAGTCAGAAACAGCTATCTACTACTAAGCTTTTAAGGCAAATTCACTGCTTAATTCTCTAAATTTTGTTAAACAAAGAGAGTTTGTGTATATGCTGTAGGCTTTTAAAAACACTTCTTTTAAAAGTTTTCAGGTGTTTTACTTTTATTCACAGGGAACTCAAAAATGTACAACTTACCGGATGAGCCTTTCACGAGGCAGTTTTACCTTGTTCGTTCTGGGGGGCAGTTTCCGTGAGTATCTCTAAAAGTTCAAGTTAACTTATGTGCTTCTGATACATTGGAAGCTGGAGCGTATCTGCAGCTGGGCTGTCGCACAATGCCGCCACCTTGTGGCCAACAATTAACCCAAATACTTAGTTTGGATTACTTTGATTCATAAACCAATTTACTTTGGATTTCAGGGAAAGGACATCACGGGATATCCTGGCAAGGGATAGAGGTGTACCTGATCTTACTGAAGGGTCCTTGCATCAGGTGAGTTCTTAAACATTGGCTTATTATTTTAATGTTTACAGACTGGCTTTTTCTCAAGTTTCCTGCAATAAACCTGTTTGTTCTTGAAGGTCTTTTTCATTTCATTAGCTCCTTTGTTGAAAGAATTAGCAACAGTTAAAAAGTGGAGTTCCGCCGGGCGTGGTGGCGCACGCCTTTAATCCTAGCACTTGGGAGGCAGAGGCAGGCGGATCTTTGTGAGTTCAAGGCCAGCCTGGTCTACAGAGTGAGTTCCAGGACAGCGGGGCTACAGGGAGACCCTGTCTCAAAAAGACAAAAAAAAAAAAAAAGAGTTCCTCAGAGGGGCAAGTAAAATTAAAAATGGCACTTCTGGCTGGTGTGATGCTCATGCCTTTGATCCCAGCACTGGGGGGGGGGTATGTCTATGAAACTGAGGCCAGCCTGGTCTCCATAGCGAGTTTCAGGCCAGCTAGGGTTACAGGGAGACCCTGTCTAAGGAAGAAAATTATAGTTCTGAACAGAGACGGTGGTGGTGAAGTAGAAAGTCGTGGCTTTCGGGAAGCTGGTGCAATTCATTGTGTACAATTAAGTACAATAATGCAGAATTTGCCATTGTTTTAATCTTTTTATTTATTTATTTTTTGGTCTTTTCGAGACAGGGTCTCCCTGTAGCCCCAGCTGTCCTGAAACTCGCTCTGTAGACCAGGCTGGCCTTGAACTTACAAAGATCTGCCTGCCTCTGCCTCCCAAGTACTAGGATTAAAGGTGTGCACCACCACTTTATTCTTTAAGGAAGAGTGGTGTATGCACAGGTGAGGGGCCATGCCTCCATGCTGTGCCTTGGCCACAGTCCCTCCTGTGGATGCCCCTGATTGCTCTACTGAGTCAGTCAATGAGCCGGAGAAGCCTGCTTTGCAATCATCAATTGCTGATGAGAAAGCAGTGAACAGCACACATGCCACAGGCTTGAGGACATCTGAGAGAAGTCACGTGATTCGTATTGGTGTGATCAATTTTAGGAAGATTTTTTCCCCCCTTTTTTGGAGTTTCATATTGTAGCCCAGATTGTCCTCAAACTCACAGCAATCCTCCTGCTTCCGTCTCTGAAGTGCTAGGGTTACAGGTGAGAGCCACCATGCCAGCTAACTTGACAAATTATGACTTCATGTTTCATCTTTCATAGCTTTGCTAGGAGCTTTGACATCTCACTGATGTATTATCAAGAATTTACTCTTGGGCCAGGCGTGGTGGTGCATGCCTTTAATCCCAGCACTTGGGAGGCAGAGGCAGGTGGATCTCTGTGAGTTCAAGGTCAGCCTGGTCTATATAGCATGTTCCAGGCCAGCTGAGACTAAGGGGAGAGCCTGACTCAAAAGACCAAAAACAGAAAAAAAATCTTTAGCAGGGCGTGGTGTTGTACACCTTTAATCCCAGCACTCAGGAGGCAAAGGCAGGCAAATCTCTGTGAGTTCAAGGCCAGCCTGGTCTACAGAGCAAGGTCCAGGCCAGCTGGGACTAAAGGGAGACCCTGTCTCAAAAATACAAAAAAAAAAAAAAAGAATTCACTCTTTGCCGTGTGACTTAGATGTTCTACCTCAGTGGGAACAGCAATAGCCTGTACTGCTTGTTATATAGATATGGCAACATGCAAAGCAATTTTCGTAACATACGTTGCATACTCGTTAAACCACCCTCATCACAGGGGCATTATAATGGCCATCGTGCCTTGCAGAGTTCTGAACACACAGTCTGACAGGCTCAGGGGCAGCTGCTGTCGTTGGCAGTGGTTTAAAGCTTAGTGCAGCCATGAACTTCATTCTGTCTTTTCAGTCGGAGAAGCAAAGCATCATGGGGAAGCAGACAGACTTGTCAGAGCAGAGCAGATGTCGGACTTCTGAAGAAGGAAAAGAAGGGCCTGAAGAGGGGCCTACAGGGAGCCAGGCTGCCCCTGGACACAGGTGGATGCTCCGCAGACACACTGTCAACCATGCGGCGGCACCTCAGGGCCCAGAGGTGGCTGGCCACCTAACGACACACAAGGCTAGTGTGTCCCAGTCTTAAAGGTAAGACAGAACTGGAGAATCTGCTGCTGAGGAGTATGCAGGAAGAAGACGCTGAGCATGAGCACAGCAGAACCAAGGACACGTCTAAGTACCCAGCCTGAGACTGTCCTCAGCAGAGTTCCTGAAAGCTTTTCTGTGGCCGAGCGGATGACTGCACCCCGTCTCTCCTCTTCAAACCTACCTGGAAAAGCAGTGGCCATGGCCAGCCCTTTATTCTAGGTGATTGGATTTCTTGGTTACAGGCAGAGGTTTCCCTATCAGAGTCTAACCTCCTTCTACTGGAAGGTGCTAAACTCCTGTGGCCTGGATAAGCTAGCAAATCCCAAGCCAAAAGGATCCCACCATCAGGAGGGAGTTGGAGAAATGATTTAGGTTTTGTGGTGTTGTGGATGCCGGGCAGAAGCATCCCCTTGGGATGAAGAAATGGAACCTGGAAACTTCCTTTGCAAAGCCATACTGTTGAGCCAGAAGATGCGGATGCGTACACGCCATGACGACGTTCAGGACCTGTCGGCTTTGTTCCGTACTCGGGGTAACTTTTCTTCCTATGGTGTACAGACACTTGGCACTGCACGTGTGCTCCTCTGTCACACCTGACAGATGGTTACTAGGGAGATTTGGCACATCTTTCTTTTTGTCTTTTGATTCAAATTCAACACTTAAGAGCACAACCAGGTCAACATTCCTTTATGTTAGAACTTATTGCCATTTCTTCCTTTGTATGAATTTCTATAGATTCTGTTATATTTTTGGTGACTGGTTTAGAGCTGCACACATGGGTTCCTCCCGAGGACATTTTCAGATGACTCTTATAGGGACGTGGTCTTGTACACATCCTTGGAGAAGCCTGTGTATTTTAAGGGAGGGGAGGACTGTTTTTCTACAAAGTAATTTATGATATCTAATTTTCTAATGTGCCTTGGAAATGTGCCAGATGAGGGAAAACAGTAAACTCTATGATTCTTGAGCGTGTCAGGGTATGATTTTTCTGTTCTGCTAACTGTAAACCTATGCCATGTGGAAAACCAGTCCCCACAGGGTGTATATTGTGTTTAGGGTGATTGAGACATACAACTTGCTCAAAGCAGAACACTACCCGTCAACCCGTTGACATGGTGTAGTGTAGTATACACGCTGTCAGTGTCTCACTCAATTCTTTGCCATGCCACAAAGACACCTTTGTGTGTGTGTGCCACTAAGTTAACCAGACTGGTCTTGAACTCACTCTGTAACCCAGGCAGGCCTTGAATGTTTTGATCTTGCCTCTGCCTCCCAAGTAGCTGGGAACACAGGCCTGTGCCACCACTCACCTCCAAAGCAGGACTGCAGCCTTCCACAGAGAAACCAATGCTCTGCTCGGGTTCCCCTCCCTCTTCATCCTCAAACAAAACGTTTGCCGAGGTGCGGTGTTCTGGATGTGCCCCGATCAGCAGATGGTTCCAGAGTTTATCAGTGCAGACTTGATGCATAGGGGTGCACTTGCTCTAATTCTGCAGTGTGTGGTGAGAACCACCTGCCTCCATTATTTCTGTGTTTTCTCAGTTGTTTTCTCTACTTGAAAGAAACAACACAGTGGTTCAGGAGCTGAGAATGCTCAACCTCTTTTATTTTGTGCAGAAATGTTTCACATTCAAAGCACTGCCAGGCCACGCTCCCTGGACTAGAACGCAGTACTCTATGTTGGTTCCCTAGCCTTGCTACACAGCTGCTTTTCATTCTCAAGCATCTTTGAATGGCAAGTTTGAAAACCTTTCAATAACTTAAGCTGGTACTTGGCACTAGGACTGGTGACCCTGTGGGAGGAAACTCACAGGACTTGCTAGAATCTCTCGTGTCTTTCTAGTGTTTTTATATAAATGGGGCCTAAAGCAAACGTTACCTGTAACTGGGTTTCAAGATTCTTAAACAGGCAGAGGATGCACCTCACTTGGTGCTGTTGGCTTAGCCTGAATCCCTGGGTCCCATCCCCAGAACCACACAAACCAGGTCTATAATCTCAGCACTAGAAGTGGGGGCAGGAAGGTCAGGAGTTTGAGGTCATCCTCGGCCAGCCTTGGGTATGTGAGTGTCGCAAAAACGACAGTAATAGCCTGGTGTGGTAGCGCAGGCCTTTGATCCCAGCAGTCTGGAGGCAGAGGCAGGTGGATCTCCACGAGATTAAGGCCAGCCTAGTCTACATATCAAGTTCCAGGCCAGCTGCGGCTAAAGGGAGACCTTTCAAAATTCTACTCTTGGGGCTGGAGAGATGGCCTAGCGGTTAGGAGTGCCAACTGCTCTTACAGAGGACCCGGGTTCGATCCCCAGCACCCACATGGCGGCTGAGAACCATCTGTAACTCCAATTCCAGGAGAACTCCAATTCCAGGGGAATTCGACACCCTCTTCTGACCTCCACAGCATTGCACTACATGGGTGCACAGACCTGCATGCAGACAGTACATTCATACACATAAATAAAAATAAAACTTTTAAAAAATTAAAAAAAAATACTACTCTTCCAACTCTCCCCCAACATCCTTGAAAATTTTTCACTGACTGCTAACCTTAAAATGAAACTGACGGGGCTGGAGAGATAGCCTAGCGGTTAAAAGCACCGACTGCTCTTGCAGAGGACCCGGGTTCAATCCCCAGCACCCACATGGTGGCTAAGAACCGTCTGTAACTCCAATTCCAGGAGAACTCCAGTTCCAGGGGAATCCGAGACCCTCTTCTGACCTCCGCGGCATTGCACGACACGGGTGCACAAACCTACATGCAGACAGTACATTCATACACATACAAAAATAAAATAATTAAAAAAAAATGAAACTGACATTATTCTGAGAACCTCAGACAAGTAGTCCAACAGTGACTTTCTTCATTCACTACAGTTCAAATAGTTCAAAAATAGTGGAATCTCAAACACAGCCTGAACGTGTGTCAGCATGGTGTTGAGGGAGGCGAGCCTGTTCACAGCTGAGCTGTACTGCAGAGCCTCGGACCACAGAGCACAGACCACTGCTCCTGGACACAGATCCTGCTGCTTCTGCAGTTACTTCTGGGCTGGGTCCTGCAGAACTAAGACATTTTAAAAGGTTACACCAAACCACCTAGTTGATAACTTTGACTAAATTTGGGATGGTTTTTTTTTTTTTTTTTTTTGCCTTTTTGAGACAGGGTCTCCTTGTAGCTCTGGCTGTCCTGGAATTCAATCTATAGATCAGGCTGGCCTTGAACTCACAGAGATCCACCTGCCTCTACCTCCCAAGGGCTAGGATTAAAGGCGTGTGCCACCATGCCAACTAACTTGGGACTAAATTTATGAATTTTCTAAACCTACTGAAGCACAGTGTAAAGACCCACATCTTTAACTTAGAGGAGCCCAGAACAGTCTACTACAATGTGCAGTTGCCAAACGGTCTCAAATGAAATCAGCATTACAAAGTATTCTCCCTTTTTGATTTTCATCTATGTATGGGAACGTGTAAGAAGGGGTATGTATGTGTATCGACCAGATACCCATGAAATCCAGAGGGCAGGGCGCTGGGTCTCCTGGAGGTTGTTAGGATGATCCGATGAGGATGCTGGGATACAAACTCAGGGCCTAGGGCGGAGCAGCAAGTGTCCCTTACCTGCTGCGCCATCTCTCCAGCCTCCCCCCATTTCTCTCATGAACATAATTACAGATGAATGCTTACCACAGGGACAGCCTAGTTATTTTGTAGAAGTAGAACTCCAGTTGTTTGGGATCACAGTGGTATTTGTTAGATAATTTAACCTCAATGTCTTTTGACTAAAGTAAGTTGGTTCTAATCAAAAGGCAGGAATTTTGACATGCTAAATAAAAAACCATCAGCAGGGCAAGAACACATCCCTGCCTTTGGCAGTATGTTTTCTGAACACTGCCTGTGTTCGAGGCCAAGCAGCCCCAGGGGTCTCCCTCAACATCACTGGTGCGCCACGTGTTTGCTGTGCCAGCTTCTCGGCCTCCTGAGCACATTTCTCTCCCTCGCTCTGACGTCCCAGCTGCAAAGGGTAAACTCATTTAAAACACATCAAAATGCAGATCTTCTTGTAAGCTGTCTGTGATACGGAAACACCCACGCTGCTTTATTTTGGATAACAAGTTTATTATTTTTTTTTCAAAAGGCATATATAGACAATAGACAAAGTAAACATTTTAACAGATCGCAACCACCCTAGAAAGCGCTCCGTTAAGTCTCTAAAGGTTTATCCTAGTAATCATCATCTTCATCAGAGTCCATTACTTTTCTTCTGTTGAACTAGGGGGAAATTAAATGAGTGTCAGAACACGTTTCGTAAAGCCTGGCTCAGGAGTCCTGAGAAGGAACATTCTTACTTACTCAAGCAAGGCATTTTTGTGTATCTCTGAAACCACGTTATGTTTTATAAATGAAGAGGGGTGGGATTAAGAAGTAAGAACCTTAAAAATCACAACCCTCTCCATACAGCCCGCCCTTCTTCCCCCTCCATGTTACAGACCCAAAGTGTCAGCAAGCTCAAAGACACTCAGGTGCCGCATGTGCGCATCAAAACCTCACAGGGGCAACCTTGACTTCGGCCATGTGCACCCGGGACTTACTTTAACTGTGGTTTTCTTTTCTGTTTGCTGGCTTACTTTTTCAAGTATTTCTATTAACCCTTGTTCTGATACCTAGGATAACCAGAAAGAAAAGAGTGTTTTAAAGCAAAGAACATCCCTAAGCAGACTGAATTGCTGTGTGGGGAAGATGAGGTCACAAGGAGGCTGCAGGGACAGCTTCCTTGGAAAAGCTCAAGACAGCAGGTTTAAGGCCCTTTTTGTCACTGATAGCAAGTAATGGTAACCCATGGTGTGAAGGGTCACGGGAACAGGTGCACCAAACCTCTGCCCACAAGAAGCCTAGACACCAGAGATGTTAACCTCGAAAAAGATCAACCTGCCAGGCGTGGTGCCGCATGCGTTTAGTCCAGGCGCTCAGGAGGCCAAGGCAGGCAGATTTCTTTAAGATCAAGGCCAGCAAGGTCAACATAGCAAGTTCTGTGCCAACGGGAGACCCTGTCTCAAAAAAAAAAAAAAAAAAAAAACAAAAAAGGAAAGGACCAAGTGCTTCTCCCCTGCTTGCAGGTCTGTGTGAGGGGCTCAGGTGACAGCAAGTGCAGGCTGGGCCTATACGGACACTGAAGCTCTAAGGGTGGGCTTCCCAGAATATAACCCACAGACACTAAAACTGCACGCATGCAAAGTGGAGCATTAGTTCCACCTCACACGTGCAAAACAAGCCTAGCCCCTGCACAAGCCGGCAGTCTAGCCTCTGCACAAGCCGGCAGTCTAGCCCCTGCACAAGCCGGCAGTCTAGCCCCTGCACAAGCCGGCAGTCTAGCCCCTGCACAAGCCGGCAGTCTAGCCCCTGCACAAGCCGGCAGTCTAGCCCCTGCACAAGCCGGCAGTCTAGCCCCTGCACAAGCCGGCAGTCTAGCCCCTGCACAAGCCGGCAGTCTAGCCCCTGCACAAGCCGGCAGTCTAGCCCCTGCACAAGCCGGCAGTCTAGCCCCTGCACAAGCCGGCAGTCTAGCCCCTGCACAAGCCGGCAGTCTAGCCTCTGCACAAGCTGGCAGTCTAGACCCTGCACAAGCTTTGGCAGTCTTTTAACTGCTGCCGATAAACCGTTTCCAGTGCGGCAGTTTAAGCTGGTGACCCCAACAGTCATGGCTCACACGGACACCCACAAAGTTCCATGCAATGCCAGGAAAGGAGGAAGCTGAGCACTTCCGCGCAAGCAATTATCAGAGTTATAATACCAGTGGTTATTTTCTCCTTAAATATTTTTTCATGGTCAACAAGAATTCAATATTCAGATATGGAAACGACTTGGTAAAGTTAAAAAAAAAAATCACCTGTATCTATATTTATGTGTTTACCACACGTGTGTAGGTGCTTGTGGGGGCCAGAAGAGGGCGTTGGGTCCCTTGGAGTTGTAGTTACAGGTGGTTGGGAGTTGCCCGATATGGTTGCTGGAACGTTCCAGGTTGGCTGCAGGAGCAGCCAGTGCTTTTACCCACTGAGCCATCTCTCCAGCCCCAAAGCTAAGTTTTACACTGTGCAGAACACTTGGTACGGTTCGGGCAGCTCTTGCTTACCTTCCCACCTAGTTGTCCGTATCGAGCCATCTGTATTAGGTAATTCTCTACTGCTTTGGCTTTTTCAGGCTTTACAAGTGCTAAGTTACTTACTACAAAGAAAAAAAAAAATACATATACAAAAAGGGATCAAGACCAAATGCACTAATTGTAACTTAACACTATTCACTAACACCTCCAAGGTAACTTCACAAGTTTGTCAATAGGCAAAAGTCAAGAGCAAACAGTATTGTCATCCCTCTTTAAAATGACAACAGCAAAGTTCGGCCATGAGACCTTCAGTCAGGGCTACTCAGTGACAGTGGTGGAACCAAGATTGAGCTTGAGTTCTCAGTTTCTCAACCTGATGCTTACAGTTGTGTTTAAAGTGATGCTGTGATCAGTCTACAGCTGCCTCTTGTGAACTCGGGCTGGGCTTCAGTTACCATGGAAAAGATGCTAGCTTAGGCTGGCTGTCTCCTTTTCTACGTGGGTCTTCCATTTGGATTTTACTATCTGACTGTAACACTAAATCTCTGACTGTAACACTACAACTGGAAATACAATCAACCCCTTAACCCCATCACCCATGTCAACTACCAACACTTCATGACTATGAGAGAGAGCTCCTTCCAAACTTTTACTGAAAACATACCTGAATGTCTCTGAACTGAGCTGCAGTTTTAATAACCATTTGTCTATTTCTCTAGACTTATCAACTTCATACTTCTTACAAACAATATATACTTCAAGCACCCCTAAACAAACATTTCAGCTACAGACAGCAATCACCACATATATGTATCTACCCATCCAACTACCTTAAGCCAGTTTTATGGGGAGAAAGGAACCTGAAGATGCTTACACCTGGCCCGGGCTGACTGATCCAGAACTTGGGCTAAGATACTGTTTCTCATCTCTGCTTCCCTGTAACAAAACACAGGTCAGCAAGATTAGACCTACGCTGTCAGCATGCTTACTGGATGCACAAAGTCATTGAACGCTTCCTTTGTTTTACATTTGTTTATTCTGGGGGGGGGGATGCCATGGCATGAATGGAGGTGGGCAGGGAGGAAGTCTGGAAATCTACTCTCCTCCTACCATGTGGGTCAAGGAGACCGAACTCAGATCCCCAGCACTGGGGGCAAGGGCCTCTACCAGATGAGCCCTCTGGCCAGTGCTTATGAGAGACGTGTGTCATGTACCATCCTGCTGGGCATCCTGCTGGGCGCCCCTGATGCCCAAGAGCCAGCTGTGGGTAGTTAATGACTTTCATGAAGCAGCATTTCAGTTCCCAAACCATGTACAGTACTAAGTACCTAGTGTGACAAGCATCACACATCTGTAGTAGAGTTCCAGACTATCAGAAGGACCAAGGGATCCGTCTGTGTACTTTCCTCATGGAGGACAGGGAAAGCCGTGCAGACTAGGAAAAAGACAAACCGTGGCCCAGCAAAAAACAAGATGCTACGTCTGTATGTGGCCTTGCTTCTTCCTAACTGCTCAAGCAGAAACCTCGGACGCTGGTTTCAGTTTTCTGGAGACAGGGCATAGTTATGGAGCCGTGGCTGGCCTGGAACTCGCTATGTAGACCAGGCTGACCTCAAACTCACAAAGACTCACCTGCCTCTGGCTGCTGAGTGACGAGATTAAAGGTATGTCCCACTGAGCCCAGTAACCGGCCTGAAAACACTAGCTGTTCTTCCTAGGATTACAGGACTGTGCCACACACTTAAGTAGGAGACTTATTCCTTAAATTTCACCAATGCAGCCCTTTAAGGAAAATAATAATAATAATAACAATACAACAGCAGAGATGTTCTGGCTAAACTAAAGGGACCTCTGGGGCCGGCTGTGCCCACTCTCTAGGTTTCCTGGAACTGGATTTAAAGTTTTTCCCAAAGGCCATTTTCTCATTGCTCCCGAATATCTCAACCTGCCATGAACTCTTAGCTTCCCGAATCTAAGTCGATGCCTTTGTGTGTGTGTAGTGCTAGAGACTAGACCCAGGGCTTTGCTTATATTAAGCAACTGCTCTATCGCTGAGGTTGAAGCCAGGGATGGTGGCACACATCTTTAATCCCATCAGTCACAGGAGGCAGAGCTAGGCTGATCTCTGTGACATGAAGGCCAGCCTGGTGTACACAGCAAGTTCTAGGCTAGCTGGGGCTACAAGAAGACATTGTCTCAAAAAAGAAAAATAATTATAAACTAATAATTTAGCTTGAGACAGGATCTTGCTAAGTTGCCCAGGCAGGCCCCGAATCCTTGTGATCCTCCTGCCTTAGCCTCTCAAGCAGCCGGATTATAGGCATCAGCCTCACTCCTGGCTTTATGAACCTCAAAAGAGTGAAAAAGACATCCTAAATGGGGGTGTGTGTGTCTAATAAGAGACCCCCCCACTCAAAGATGAGCTATACAGAGCGACAGCATCGGTGCAAGGCAAACGATAAGAAGTCACGAGGAATCTTATATGCGCCTGACCCTGATTGGACAAGAACATTCCTCTCAAAATTTGAAGATTTAATTCTGCAGGCTGTGATCCTGATTGCTGCTACCAGGGAGGACAGAGGGGAGAACCTCAAGCAGAAAATTTAAGTTTCAAACCTCTCAGATTTGAAGTGTAAGAAGGAAAAGTCGGTCCTCTTTGGAAGAATCCAGGACAAGAATGGAGATTATAACACACGCCCCAATCACAGAGGTTAAAGTGTGAAGAAATGTACTTCTGAGAATCACGGAATCAAATCGCTTTCTGCTCTGTCACTGTTCCGGTCCCTGCCACGTGCTTTCTCCTGAAGCTTCTCTGCCTTGCCCACCTACAGAAATGTCTGCAGCAAAGTTGGAGCTCAGGAACTATTTGCTGAAGGATGGAAGAGAGCACGAGGAGGGAAGGCTTCATCACTAAACCCTGTTTCATTCTATGTATAGAAAAGTTCTGAAAGAAAAAAAGTTCTGGAGAGCTGCTGCACAACAGTATAGACAGAACACACACTAATGAACACTACACTTGAATACGTGAATGGTTGCGACCGTGCATTTTTGTGTAAAAAAGCTAGGCTAACAGGGTGTAGCGGCGGACTTACTGAATGAACGCCTGCACCTGTACGAAGTACTCTGCTGAGCTAAAACAACAGTCCAAACAGTACAATACAAGTGAATAGTTTACAGAACTGACTTACTACTGTCAGGTTACTGTGCCCAGAAATCCCTCTGAAGTAGTTCTATTATTACTTTTAGGAGCGAGGCCAGTCACTTCAATATGAGATATTAAGTGGAACTCCATACATATTTGTTGACTTATGGAAAAACCACTATGCCAGGAAGATCTTTTAAGAGTCGCATGCCTATTACAACTACTAAAGAAAAGGAGAAAGGGGGGAAAAAAAAAGCAATCTGTTAACTGCCCTGCAAAAAGAGTCCAGACTGGGCATTTACCTTTGTTTGGCCTCTTGCTGGGCTGCATCACCAGGATCCTGGAAAACAAAATTTCACCTTTTAACAAACTGGAACTTCAGAGAAGGGAGAAAAACAGAAGGGATCACAGGGGTGGGGGGCACAAATGCTATGGGCAGGAGGACTCCTGTGTTCTACACTAGACCCTAACTAAGAGCAAACAAAGCGAAAAGATTTATTCTATTTTCTTTTTGATATAATAGGTTCCTGTGGTCGCTGAGACTACTTACCTAATAATCGAAAATTGGGACTCGAAAAAAAAAAAAAAAAGAGACGGTTTCCAGTTGCAATGTTTTTGTCTTATAGAAGGGCTGAGGATGCACCCCAGGACGGAGGGGGTCATGCAAGCTAGAAAAGCCCTCCAACTTCCAGCTACACCCCCAGCCACCCACTTACAAAGTGTGGACAAGCTTCTAAACTCACAATCTCTGCAAACACAAATATTCCCCAGAGAGAGAGGCCGTTATTGTGAATTCTTATGTTAAGATTAGGAAAGAGGTCTGGAAAAGGAAACTTTCGGCCCTGCTGGGACAGCTCGGCCACACGCTCCTTCCCACGGTCACCCCAGCACCCAGGGCACCGACGACCCTCCCCACGATGTGACTTCCGGTCAGCGCTGCGGCGGGGAGCGAGGGCCGAGATTTGGGGACCACACAGGGGTACGCACATCGCCCCGCCCCCGCGGGACACAGAAGGGGCTGCGGCGACCTCGCGATGCCCACGAGGCCAGGGCGGGGCGTGGGAACCGCGGCCCACGAACAAACGCCTCCGGCCTCCGTCCCGACCGAGGGCGGCGCCCCGCTCGCCCGCTCACCCCGTGCTTGGCCTGCAGCTCCGCTAGCCTCTGCTTCCTTAGCGCCTCCAGCTCCTCGTCCGCCATGGTGCGGCCGTCCCCGAGTCGCGCAGCCGCAGCCTCTATCGAGGATCGCGCAGCAGCGGCCACCGCTGCCCTCGGTTTCACACCAAGGGAATCTCCTTGGCTCCTCGGCGTGAGCGCGATGGCCACTACTGCGCAGACGCGCGCGCGGCCCTCAGGCATCATCAATCGAACCTCGAGCTGCGGCTTTCGCCTCTGCCAGGACACCGCGGAGAGGACAGATGCCGCGATGGTGGGCACCATAGGGAACTGTGACTATGAGCCAGAAAGACTTTATTTAGACCCTCTAGAAGAGTGGTTGTTCCCAGACGCTGGCTGCGCTGGCCTGCACTGTGGGGGAAAAAAACAAAACTATCTAAATAAGGATAATAATTAGGGGTAAAATTATTGATGCTCTCCAAGGTGGTGAGCTGATAGTAAAGCCTAGCTGATAAGCCTCACTTATAGATGAGGTGGTTCCGAAAGGCTGAGAGGGTTGGAATTTATCTAGAACTGGATTATGACGATGGTTGCAAGGTTTTACATATACTAAAATCCGTTACGCTGGATAGCTAAAATAGATTGGGAGGGGTGGCTGAGAGGAAAAAGTAAGTGGAGGACACCCGTGGAAGGTCACCTGGTCTTTATAAAGTCTAGAGAAAGCAAAGCATTGCAATACCCTTGGTGGCTCAATGGTTAAGAGCACTAGCTGTTCTCGCTAAGGAACAGTTTGGTTCCCAGCCCCTACATAGCAGCTAACAACGCCCATATCCAGTTACAGGGGATCAGACGCCCTCTTTTGGCCTCCGAGGGCACTTCATGCAGGCAAAACCGCATAAAATAAAAACATATCTTTTAAAAAATCCTTAAACTTTTCGATGAATAAATTAAATATGCCATCTAGAATAGAACATATTCAGCCTTAAAAGGGAAAGAAATGGTCTCTTTTTCTTGTTTATGGAAAAAGTGAGACACGGGTATCACTATGTAGCCCCAATCTGGTCTCAAATTCCAGCTCCTCCTCTAATGCCTCAGCCTCCCTGGGGCTGAGTTCATAGCCACTGTGCCACTAAGCCCAGTCAGGAATGAAATGTCCTTCCCAGAAGGACAGATTGTGTATAGGTAGGCCATTTGTTACCGGATGGAAAGAGGGGAAATCTATTATTTAGTGACTGAAGTGTCAGTTATGAAAAAGTAATAGAGGGAGATGGTGGTGACCATTGATCAACAGTGTGGATGTAGGTATCTGATGCCACTGAACTGTATGGATAAAAATGATTAGCTGGGCGTGGTTGTGCAAGTCTTTAATCCTAGCACTCCGGAGGCAGAAGCAGGTGGATTTCTGTGAGTTCAAGGCCAGCCTGGTCTATAGAGTGATCTCCAGGCCAGCTGGGACTACAGGGAGACCAAAAAGACCAAAAAGACCAAAAAAAAAAAAAATTAAAATAGGCATATTTGGGTGTAATTTAAACACACACACCATTAAAAAATAAAAATCTCTTTCAATCCCCAGCACCCACATGGCGGCTAAGAACGTCTTTAACTCCAGTTCCAGGGGAATCCGATGCCCTCTTCTGACTTCCGTGGCATTGCACGACACGGATGCACCAACCTACATGCAGACAGTACACACATACACATAAAAAATAAATAAATAAAATAAATTAAAAATAATAAAAATATTTAAAAATATAAAATATAAAAATAAAATTTAAGAAATAGTATAAAATAATGAGTATTATAACTGAGGTGTCCTGGTCTGCATTGTATAAGTGAGAGAAACTCAATTTCAAATATCTCAATGTGGTGAGAACTCATAGATTTTTTTTGGGGGGGGTGGATGTTTTGAGAAAAGGTCTCCCTGTAGCCCCAGCTGTCCTGGAACTCGCTCTGTAGACCAGGCTGTCCTTGAACTCACAGAGATTCTCCTGCCTCTGCCTCCTCAGTGGGATTTAAGGTGTGTGCCACCATGCCCAGCATAAACCCATAGATTTTTAAAACATATTTTATTATTTTTTTGTGTATGAGTGTATTGCCCGCATGTATGTCAGTGCACCCATGTCATGCAGTGCCTGAGGAGGTCAGAAAAAGGAGTCAGATCCTCTGGAGCCGTAGTTACAGATAGTTATTAGCTGCCATGTCGGGTTTGGAAATCAAACCTGGGTCCTCTGCAAGAGCAGCCAGTAGTCTTAACCACTGAGCCATCTCTCCACCCCCCAGAATCCATGGATTTAAGTACAGGTGATGCAGTAATTGTTTCTGCTGTGAATTCCTAAGCTATTACTTGCTGAATTTGCATATTATCCCAAAGTATCACAGAAAAATTAATATGGTAATGACACATTGAAATTGCACCTACTAAAATACAGACTCCCTTAAAATATAAATCCCGAACCTCACCATGGTCAGTATGGTCAGTAGACTCTGCATTTTATTTTCTTTATTTTATTATTATGTATTTTTTAAGTTTAAAGTATATTTGATTTATTTTTATTTTATTTGTATAAGTGTACAGACTGCATATGTTTGTAAGTGCACCTATGTTGTGCAATGCTCATGGAGATAAGAAGAGGATGCCAGATCCTCTGGAACTGGAGTTATGGATGGTTGTTAGTTGCCAGATGGGTGCTGGGAACTGAACCCAGGTCCTCTGGAAGAGCAGCCAGTGCTCTGAACCACTGACACATCTTTCCAGTTCCACGTGTTCGTCTTTTCTTTTTTCTTTTCTCTTTTCTTTTCTTTTCTTTTCTTTTCTTTCTTTCATTCTGAGACAGAGTCTCATGTAGGCCAGGCTGCCCTTAAACTTGTTATGTAGTTGAGGATGGCCTTAGATGCCGGATTCTCATTGTGTCCGCCGTCTTTTGCCAGGATTTAGATTTGGTACTTCCCTCTGATCCTAACCAAGAGCTTTAAAGACCCAGTAAAACTCGGAGGAAAGTAGAGAGATTGTCCAGCTGCTCCTTCTGCGTGACGTATCACTAACGACACCACCCCCCACAAAGACATAGCTCATCAAGAAGCCCACTGCCACAGATTAAGCCCACCGGGGGTCTTCAACTGCAGAACAGAGTCCTTGGTGTACAGGAAAACACAGGGTCGGCGATGGCATACAGACACAACACCAAGGGAGGCTTTTGGATCTGCTGCGATTTTACTGAGCTCAAGGCAGTGATTTTATAGTACATTCAAGAGGAAACAGGGAGAGTATTGGCAAACTCCCCAGAATGATTAAACAGGTTACTAAAAGTCAGGTTTTACATACTAATCAATAATCATAGGTTACAGTTGATGGGCTACAGCATAATAGGTTACAGTTGATAAATCACAATACAATTTGTTTCAAAAGTAGGTAATAATCATAAACCCACAAGCCTAGATCTAAAGTAAAACACCCTTTAAAGAAAAACTGGAAAACCATAGTTTTCTTTTGAAATTTTATTATCAATAAGCAAGCCCTGTTCTATGAAGTGTTAGGTTATCAATTTTCCTTTTCTATTTTCTTCAAGGAATGGGTCTAGTTAAAGCCAAGATTTAGGCCTTTGTCTCAGAGGCTTGAAGCCGTTCCACTACTTGCTCAGGTTAATAGTTCTGCTTTTACTGTGAAGTTAATAAGCACAAAGAAAGCCTAGCCCTCAGCAATCCCTGCATAAAGCAAGGAGTGTTGAAGGGTCAGACACCCTCAGTGCCCATGTGAAATTTGAGGTGTCCATCTATTACATTTTTCTGAGACAGGAGAGAAGGATCAAAAGACTCTTTTTATGTTATTTTTTCTTTAGGGAAAGCTATAATTTACCTTCGAACTTAATAATGTTTTTTGTCATAAATGACTGCCACTGGAATTTGTTTTACTCAGTAACAGTCATGTAAGATGAAAAACACCATTCCTATTTAATTGTTTTGTTTTGGGCTCTTTAACAATCCATTACTCTGTATTACTTTGTATTTGGTCTATGATATCACCCTATATTATGTTGTTTTTCCAATAGCCTTTGTTAGGGAAAAGGTCTTTTATACTTAACTTTTATTAAGATTTACAGAAAGTTCCTGCTTCACGAATGACCTGACGTTCAAGGGAGGTATTTGGTTAAAATTGCCATCTCCTGGAACATTTAAGTAACTTTATTTTTTATCTATAAGCCATCCTCAAGGAAGGACTTTGTTGTACTCAGAAAATATCATGCCAAGCCCAACACCAGAAAAGCATAACATCCTAGGAGAACATCAGGATCTCAGGGGTGATCTTAGCCGAGTGTCCTGCCAGGGACCTCCAGGGGGTCAGGCCCCATAGGACTTTGCTCCCCCGCCTGCCTTGAATATGACTTTCGTCGTTGCTCACACAGGCGACACTGGAGTTGGTGTGGGACCCACACAGACACTACCCAGGTGCATAGCTCATGTTAGGTTCACTTATGGTGCACCATTATGGCCAGAGATAGAAAACTTTCACTGCCTCGAAAACCTTCCCTGTTGCATTGTTGAGAAGGCCTAGCAGGTAAAGGTGCTTTGTGCTAAGCCTGACGACCTGAGTTAGATCCACAGGACCCACATGGTGGAAGCAGAGAACTGACTCCCAAAACTTGTCCTCTGACCCTTTACTCAATGCCTTTTGGTACTTGCACATAGATAGATAGATAGATAGATAGATAGATAGATAGATAGATAGATAGATAGATGAAATGATAGATAGATGACATGATAGGTAGATGACATGATAGGTAGATGATGATGATAGATAGAGAGATGATAGAGAGATGATAGATAAAAAAGATAGATAGATGATGGAGAATTGATAGGTGATAGACAGATGATAGATAGGTGATAGATTATATATAGATAGCTGGTAGATTGATAGATAATTGATAGATGATAGATTGATAGATAGATAGCTGATAGATGACTGATAGATGATAGATTGATAGCTTATAGATTGAGAGATGATTGATAGATAGCTGATAGATGATTGATAGATGATAAATAGATGATAGATTGATAGATGATGGATGATAGATAGATAGATGATAGATGATTGATAGATGATAGATGATAGATAACATAGATAGATAGATAGATAGATAGACAAAAATATCCCCCAGATCTCCATGCCCCCCTCCTCAGCCTGCTGTCCTCTATTTAACTTTGTCAACCACCGATCATTTTACAGTCTCTACAGTTTGACTTTCCCAAACTGTCACATCGGAAAGGAATCACACACTGTGTAGGTGTTGTCACCCACTTTCTGTTGCTACTAACAGTTCCCCAGAGTGACTAAGGTCTATAACGAGAACAGATGATGTTTGGCTCATAGTTCTTGTCTGAGTTGAGGCATGCAGAAGCCCAGAGTGACAGGGAGCATCCTGCCCGTGAGTAGGGACCCGTGTGCCTGTGTCCTCCGAGCCTCTTCTAGAAAGTGGTCGTGCTGCCTCATGGAAGCTCCCCCCCACATACCATCTTGTCCTAAGCACCCTCCCTAAAAGCCCCACCTCAACCACCTAGTTAGGCCACATTTCCACCTCTGTGTGTGTGCATATATGTGGTGTGTCATTGTGTAGGTGCACATACATGTATCTTTGCATGGTGTGTGTGTGTGCATGCATGTATCTGTGCATGGTGTGTGTGTGCATGCCTGTATCTGTGCATGGTTGTGTGTGTGCATGCCTGTATCTGTGCATGGTTGTGTGTGTGCATGCAGAGGCTTGAGGAAGGCATGGGGTACCCTCCTCAATGGCTTTCTGTCTCATTTTTGATGTTGGTGGTGGGTTGTTTGTTTGTTTGTTTGAGACATGGTCTGCCTGTAGCCCAGCTAGCCTGGAACTCACGATGTAGATCAGGCTGGCCTCCATTTCACAAAACAGAGATCTTCCTGCCTCTGCCTCTTGAGTGCTGGGACTAACGGTGTGTGCCACCACACCCCGCTCATGCTTAGCTTTTTTTTTTTCATGCCTAGCTTTTTCTGTGAGTGCCAGAGATCTGAAGTCCTGTCCACATGCTTGGAGAGAAGGCCTCTTATCCACTGAGCCATCCCCCAGCCCAAGTTTCTACATCCTAATTTATTATTTGTTTACGTGTATGTATATGGTGTGTGTGTGTGTGTGTGTGTGTGTGTGTGTGTGCGCGCATAGAGGCCAGAAGAGGGCTTCAGATTCCCTGGAACTGGAGTTACAGGTAGTTGTGAGCTGCCTAACATGGGTGCTGGGAACTGAACTCTGGTCCTCTGGAAGAGCAACAATGATTGCTCTTAAACACTGAGTCATCTCTCCAGTCCAGTTCCCTCCTCCTCCTCCTCCTCCTCCTGGTTTTTTTGAGACAGGGTCTCCCTGTAGCCCCAGCTGGCCTGCAACTCTCTCTGTAGACCAGGCTGGCCTTGAACTCACAGAGATCCACCTGCTGCTGTTTGCCAAGTGCGGGGATTAAAGGTGTGCGCCACCACGCCCGGCTCCAGTTCCCACCTTCTTAGTACAATGCACTGGCAATTATGTTTAACACGGTACCCCAGGAGGAAACATTCAGACTCCATCCAGATCATAGAGGGCGCATTTTCAGATTGCTTGCTTCCATTCAGTAATATGGGTTTAAATTTCCTCTCCATTGCTTCATGACTGGCTGGATACTTTTTAGCATTTAATAATAATATTTCATTGTCTAGACACACACCTGTGCAATTATTTATGCATCCTACTGAAAGATTTCTTGGTTACTTCTAACTTTTGCACTTCGGAATAAATCTTCCAAAAATTCTATGTCATATGTTAGTGTAGACTCAAGTCTTGAACTCATATGGACAAATACCAAGTGGGTTGTACCACTGAGCCACACTCCCAGCCCCTCGCTGGAGGATTCTAGGCAGGTGCTCTACCACTGAGCCACACTCCCAGCCCCTCAACTGGAGGATTCTAGGTAGGTCCTCTACTACTGAACCACACCTCCACCTCTTCACTGGTGAATTCTGGGCAAGCACTACATCTTCAGGAGAGTCTTTGTCATTTTTTTTTTTTTTTTGAGACAGGGTCTTCCTATAGCCCCAGCTGGCCTGAAACTCTCTCTGTAGACCAGGCTGGCCTTGAACTCACAGAGATCCGCTTGCCTCTGCCTCCAAAGTGCTGGGGTTAAAGGTGTGTGCCACCACATCCGGCACTAAAGACAGTTCTTAGCTGCCATGTGGGTGCTGGGAATCGAACCAGGGTCCTCTGCAAGAGCAGTTGACACGCTTAACCACTGAGCCATCTCTCCATCCCAGTCTTTGTCATTTTTAAATTTCGTTTATTTACTTACTATTTATTTATACTTATTTGGGAGCACAGCTTGCCTATAGAAGTCAGAAACCAACATGAAATCGATTCTCTCCTTCTACCACATGGATTCCAAGAACTGAAAGGTCGTCAGCCTTGGCAGGAAATTCCTCACCCATTGAGCCCGGGTTCTTTAGCCCAGCTTCTGCCATTCTACTAGGTATGCAGTGATTTCTTGTTGCTGTTTGAATTTGTAAATTCCTGGTGATGTGTAATGGGCTTCTTCTGAAGTCTGCGATCGCCCACTGGAGTCCGAGCCTAGTGACAGAGGCCTCTTCCTTTCCCTCCCTCTCCTTTGCATCCTGACCCAGCAGGTTCCTCCTTACACCCTCCCTCCATGCTGGGATGCTCTACCAGAGGACCACAGATAATGGGGTCAGGCGATTATGGACCAAAACCTCTACAACCAGGATCCAAATAAACCTTCCCTCTTTGTAAGCTGATTAGATCAGGCTCTTTGTTACAGCAAAGGAAGCAGACTAAACACCCAATAAAATCAGGCAAAACCCAAAGATGCTGCCTTCCCACTTGTGTTCGTAAGAGACTGAATGCCTATTAAGCAACGGGATGGCTGAGAATTTACAAAGAGGGCACACCTTCTTGCTTTTCCTTGTTCTGACCCCTTCAACTGACCATGCTTAGAGCACATAGGCCCTGCTCTCTCAGCCCAGTGACCTATCAGCATCCACTTCTTTGTTTAAGATGATCAATCCAAAATTAAGGGAGGAGAAATCACTAAAACCCTTAAAACCCAGATTCTTGCCGGGCATGGTAGCCTTTAATCACAGCACTCTGGGAGGCAGAGGCAGGCGGATCTCTGCGAGTTCAAGGTCAGCCTGGTCTACAGAACAAGCTCCAGGGCAGCTGGGACTAAAGGGAGACCCTGTCTCAAAAACTACCAAAAATATCCCCCCAAACCCAGATTCTTACCCCTCCCTCCCAACTGGGGGATGTTGGATTTTGGTTGCTGGGTCCCCTCTGCACTTGTAGAGGGCTTTGTCTTTCTGTGTGAATGTGTGCATACATGTGTGATTCTTTTTTTTTTTTTTTGGTCTTTTTGAGACAGGGTCTCCTTGTAGCCCCAGCTAGCCTGGAACTCTCTCTGTGAACCAGGCTGGCCTTGAACTCACAAAGATCCACCTGCCTCTGCCTCCCAAGTGCTAGGATTAAAGGCATCACACCATGCCCGGCCACATGTGTGATTCTTTACGTGTGTGTGGACAGGATTTTTTATCTTTTAATAAAAGTCTGTTTGACTGACTAGGCCAGGTGTGGTGGCACATGACTTTAATCCCAGCCCTCCGGAGGCAGAGGCAAGTGGATCTCTGTCAGTTGAAGGCCAGCCTGGTCTACAGAGATAGTACCAGGCCACCAGGGGCTACAAGGAGACCTTGTCTCAACCCCCCCCCCAAAAAAAAATGTCTATTTGTTGCTGGACATGGTGGCGCATGCCTTTAATCTCAGCACTTAGGAGGCAGAGGCAGGTGGATCTCTGTGAGTTCCTGGCCAGCCTGGTCTACATAGCAAGCTCTGGGCCAGCTGGAACTAAAAAAAAAAAAAGGTTTGGCTGTTGCTTTCTGATGGCTTCAGATTTTTCCTGCCTTTTAGTTCTTTTTTTTTTTTTTACTCTCTTATGCACTTTTGTGTTGTCGTTGTTGTTTTGTTTACAGATAGTGCTTCCTTGTTATAGCCCAAGATCATCTCAACTTTTCATTCTTCCTGCCCAGCCTCCTGAGTGCTTTATGCCACAGTTATTAAGGCATTAATCCCATCATGAGGATTCTGGCATTGTGACATAGTCATTTCCTAAATAACGAATACTTGAGGAATTAGGATTTCAACATGGGAGTTTGAGGAGATGCAGTCGGACCACACAGAATGTGGAGACCGACCCCTAGGCTTCCTCAGTTTGTATACCCTAGCCTCCCCCTGCCCCTGTGCAACTAGTTTGGTTGGGAGGGGTGGCTGACTCTCCCTGACCCTCCTTTCTTGCAAAGAGTAACAGTCCACAAGCTTAGCCGTTCAGCTGTGAGGTTGGCACACGATGTGCTGGAGAGCTGCAGGTGTCAACCCGACTCACGGGTCCAGAGGTAAGAATCCATAATGGCAACAGAGGTGGGTGCAGCAGAAAACAGGGTGTTCACATCTTAGTCGGGAAGCAGAGAGCAACTCCTTTTAGTTCTTTAACTGGCAGACAAAATGAACCCAACAACAACAACAACAACAACAACAACAACAAAAATGAACCCAACAATACTCCCAGACTGATAACATGCTACCTGGAACACGTATAAAACTTTACTAGAGGTTCTAACCAGATAAATGAGGGCAGAGGAAGGTTAGAAGACATCCGGGTTGGAAGGAAGGTGAACGGTGACCTTCACAATGGGAGTCTTCACCAGGGGTGGTGGCGCACGGCTTTAATCCCCAAACTCGAGAGGCAGAGGCAGGAGGATCTGTGTGAGTTTAAGGCCAGCCTGGTCTACAGAGTGAGTTCCAGGACAGCTGGGGCTACAGGGAGACCCTGTCTCTAAAAGACCAAACAAACAAACAAACAAACAAACAAACAAAAACAATGGGAGTCCTCATCCCTGCATGAAATCCTAAGGATTTCACTTAAAAAGCTATTAGGATGAGGCCAGGTGTGGTGGTGCAGGCCTTTAATCCTAGCACTTGGGAGGCAGAGGCAGGCGGATCTTTGTGAGTTCAAGGCCAGCCTGGTCTACAGAGTGAGTTCCAGGACAGCTGGGGCTACAGGGAGACCCTGTCTCGAAAAGACCAAAGAAAAATCATCTTCTGTATGTTGGCAATGAAGTTTCTAAGAATTCTATTAAGACACAAATCCATTTGCAGTAATATCAGAAACAATCAAGTGTACAGATGTGTTCTTATCACATTACATGGCTGTACTTTAATTCGGATTAGAAAAAGCAGAGCTAGAAATGTGTTCCATTTTAATTTGAAAAAAAATTTTGTGCTTCTTTTTTTCCTGACAGGGTCTTACTGTGTAGCCCTGGCTGTCCTGGAACTCACTCTGTAGATCAGGCTGGCCTCGAACTCACAAAGATCCGCCTGCCTCTGCCTCCCAAGTGCTAGGATTAAAGGCGTGCGCCACCACGCCCGGCTCTCTATATATTTCTTCAGGATTGTGAAATTTGCGTGTTTAGTGACTGTGTAGACTGTGCGTGCAGTTGAGGGCATGGGCTGTGTGGTTCTACCGGACCGTGCTTTAGCAGGGCTTGTTTCCACAGTCCCTCCCTGATGGAGGCTTTCTCTTGTTTTCAACAGGGCCTTGGGACACAAAGAGGTCAATGGTTTGATCCTATGAACCTGGGGCCCCTGTTCAAGGGAAGTCTATGAAACCTGTGTTAGAGGTTACATTTGACCTTGGGATGATTCTGTTACCTCTTTCCCCGCTTCTGTTTGGTAGACCAGATGCCCTGTAGCTTCTGGTTCTTATAAAGCTACTGCCCTTTAATTGCTTACCACACAATCCCTGGTGTATTTGAGACCAATTGTTGGTCCACCATCCTCTGTATTCTATGTAAATTAAAATCAGTTTCCAAGCCAGGGGTGGCGGCATATGCCTGGGATCTCAATACCTGGAGGCTGACAGCAGGGGGGTCCAGAGTTCAGGCCCAACCTGGTATACCAGCTGTGGCCCTGTCAGAACAAAGGGGGGCAGAGAGAAAGAAAAAGAGAGACAGAGAGGCTGAAGAGGTGACTCAGCAGTTAAGCACTTACTGTTCCTGAACAGAAACCAGGTTTAGCTCCCAACGCCCATGGTGGCTCACAGCCACCTGTACCTCCAGTTCCAGAGGATCCGATGCCCTCTTCTGACCTCTGGTGAACATACATATATGCAGGCAAAACACTCATACACATAAAATAAAACTAAATAAATCTTTACAAAAGAGAAAAGAAGGCTGGTTGTGGTGACACACGTCTTTAACCCCAGCACCCGGGAGGGAGGCAGGTGGATCCCTGTGAGTTCAAGGCCAGCCTGATCTATATAGTGAGTTCCAGGCCAGATGGGGCTACAGGGAGACCCTGTCTCAAAAACACGAGAGAGAGAGAGAGAGAGAGAGAGAGAGAGAGAGAGAGAGAGAGAGAGAGAGAGAGAGAGAGAGAGAG
>VZQC01006976.1:667083-679856 GCA_009823505.1 Rhizomys pruinosus
GAAGGAAGGAAGGAAGGAAGGAAGGAAGGAAGGAAGGAAGGAAGGAATTAATTAATTTGGGGATAACTTCAGAGATTTCTGTTCTTGGGATCTACTCTACTCTGGGCAAACGCTCTGACCCATCCACTGTTCTAGACGTGGAGTCAGAGACAGGGGACAGTTCTGTGTGGGACAGAGGGTGAAGCTGGTAGCCTCTGACTCTCCTCGCTTGCCTGTCCTGGAACGAAGCCCATGTCTGATGAGCAGGCTGGATCAGGGTGCTCAGTGCCCAGTCCTCTCAGTGTGCCATTGAGGCTGGCTAGACAGACACGAGCAAACAGGAGGAAAGGTCACGGTGGATCCAGGTGAGCAACTGCAGAGCTGAGTCACAACATCAACGTGGAATGACTGAGAGTCAGGACCGCTGAAGCCGGCCGGGCCAACACGCCCGGTCAGGTGACCAAGGCGACCTGTACACTGCCCTCTGCTGGGTACCATGCACCTGCCTACCTTAGCCTTGCTAACCCCCTGGCTCCCATCATGCATCAGATGCTATGCCGTTCTAAAAACCCTCCGAGGATAACTCATGAGGAACCCACCCACCTATCAGTTTTCCTAGACGACCACACCCCAAATCCCAGCGACGTGACTCTCAGAAACACGCCTTCCCTCTTGAGTGTGTTCTTTTGCTCTATAATAAAACTTGTAATTCCTTTGCTTTGCCTCTGAATTCCTTTTCTGACAGCCATAAGAACTCGGAAACAGGGTAGAAAGAAGCTTCCGTCTGCTCTGTCTTTGAGACTTCAACCTTCACCCACTGACGACATCATGCCTGGGGCAAAGCTTCTGCCCTCTGTGGGGTTGAAGAGCGGGGACTCCAGATGGCGACTACACAGCCAGGGAGTCATACGTGAGGCAGCCAAAGAAGCAGAAGCTGTGTCTTGGTTTGTCTCACCTTAAAAGAGACTCTATTTCATCTGCACTATAGTTTGATACCCCACTCCCACCATGGGCTTTTTATTTATTTATTTATTTATTTATTTATTTATTTATTTATTTATTTATTATTTTTGGGGGGGTCTTTTTGAGACAGGGTCTCCCTTTAGTCCCAGCTGGCCTGGAGCTCGCTATGTAGACCAGGCTGGCCTTGAACTCACAGAGATCCTCCTGCCTCTACCTCCCGAGGGCTGGGATTAAAGGCATGCCGGCCATGGGCTTTTTTAAAAGCAGCATAGAGGGACTGGAGAGATAGCCTAGCGGTTAAGAGCACCGACGCTCTTGCAGAGGACCCGGGTTCAATCCCCAGCACCCACATGGCGGCTAAGAACCATCTGTAACTCCAAAACCAGGAGAACTCCAGTTCCAGGGGAATCCGAGACCCTCTTCTGACCTCCGCGGCATTGCATGACACGGGTGCACAGAACTGCATGCAGACAGTACATTCATACACATACAAATTTAAATAATAAAAAAAAATTAAAAGCAGCATAGAGAGGCTGGAGAGATGGCCTAGTGGTTAAGAGCACCGACTGCTCTTGCAGAGGACCTGGGTTCGATTCCCAGCACCCACATGGTGGCTAAGAACCATCTTTAACTCCAGTTCCAGGGGAATGTAACACCCTCTTCTGACCTCCGCAGCATTGCATGACAAGGGTGCACCAATCTACATGCAGACAGTATGCTCATACACATAAAATGATAAATATTTAAAAAATAAAGCAGCATAGGAAGATGTGGTCCATCATGATTAGAAAGATGAAAAGATTGCCTTGTCCCATGTTATAAAACCCACCTTGAAAACAGCAGGTCCCACATTAATGTGATCTGAAAACAACTGTGCTCTTACATTGTGAATCCCTTAAAAAAATTTTTTTTTTAAAAGTAAGCAAACACTAGGAGAATTAACTCAAAACTTTTTTGGTTAAAAAAAGAAAGAAAGAAAGAAAGAAAGAAAGGGAAAGAAAGAAAGAAAGAATGAAAGAAAAAGAAAGAAAGAAAGAATGAAAGAAAAAGAAAGAAAGAAAGAAAAAGAAAGAAAGAAAAAGAAAACAGCATATCCCACATTTCCTGCTGCCTCTGCCCTGGGCCTCAGGGTGCGGACCTTGAGGAGCATCTGTTCTGTCTCTGTGCTCTGCCAAATCAACGCTGCTTCAACTGTCCTGTCTCTCTGTTGATGACTCCTCAAGGAGAAGACAACACAGAAAAACTCCCACTCGGGGCTGGAGAGATGACCTAGAGGTTAAGAGCGCCTACTGCTCTTACAGAGGACCCGGGTTCAATCCCCGGCACCCACATGGCGGCCAAGAACCGTCTGTGGCTCCAATTCCAGAAGAACTCCAGTTCCAGGGGAATCCCGACACCCTCTTCTGACCTCCACGGCATTGCACGACACGGGTACACAGACTTGCATGCAGACAGTACATTGATACACATACAGAAATAAATAAATGACGGGCATGGTGGTGCACGCCTTTAATCCTGGCACTTGGGAGGCAGAGGCATGCGGATCTCTGTGAGTTCGAGGCCAGCCTGGTCTATAGAGTGAGTTCCAGGACAGCCAGAGCTACAGGGAGACCCTGTCTCAAACCCCCCCCCAAAAAAACAACAACAAAAAAACCCCCAAAAACCTCCCACTCAACAAACCCATTGGCCACACTTGAGTGTCGTAGAGCCTCTGCAACTCGTAACTAGGATTGGGGGGCGCACCGTGATGGCCTCTTCTTCCCCTCCTGGGGGAAGGTGGTGACTGAGCTGGAGGGAACAGCCGTCCTCAGGGACAATTCTGAGAGGCCAGGAGGGGAGGAGGCTGCACTTCAAACCTCTTAATTGGTTTTCTTGAATAAATAATTCTTTTCTTGTGATATACCCTTAAGACAATTTCTAGGGACGTTAATCAATTGTGGGTTTTTTAGAAGTTTTTGTCCCAGTTTTAGGCTTTTTTTCACCAGGAAGCAAGTCCATAAAACCCTTCCCACTGCCACGTGGGAGCAAAATGCTCTGAAAAGGTTTTTAATAATGGATGATATTTTAATATCAGGCTGATTCAAAAAACAAATACCCTAATTAAAAATGAGCAAAAGATCTAAATAGAAATGTCTTCTAAAAAAGACATATAAATGGGGCTAGAGAGATGAGTCAGTGGTTAAGAGCACTGGCTGCTCCTGCAGAGGACCTGGGTTCAGTTCCCAGCACGTACATGGTGGCTAACGACAGCTCCTAAGTCCAGTTCCAGGGGGATCTGATGCCCTCTTCTGGCCTCCAGGGGCATTGCACAATGAGTGTGCACTTAACATGCAGGCAAAACACGCATACACATAAAATAAAAAAAAAAATAAAATGGTATATAAATGGCTGACGGGCTGGTGAGGTGGTTCAGAGGTTAAGAGTGTGTAGTACTTGCACAGAGGAGTTTGGTTCCCAGCATCCACATCTGGTAGCTCACACACACCAGTAACTCCAGCTCCAGAGGAATCTGTCATCCTCTTCTGGCCTCCACAGGCAACTGCACTCACATATACCCATAAGACACACAAGAATAGAGGCTAGAGATATGGCCAGAGGTTAACAGCACATACTTCCAGAGGACCTGAGTTCAGTTCCTAGCATGCATGTCATGACACATGCAACCTCATACACATGCATGCATGAGCGTGTGCACTCTGGTGTGGCTTTGCTCGAATCTACCCTACTTGACATCAGCCCAGCTTCCAGATTCTGCAGGTTCAAATAGTTTGTCAAATTTGGGAATTTGTGCGTGCTTGTGTGTATAGAGGGGAGGGAGGGGGGAGGAGGGAGGGAGCCCAGTGTCCTTCAAGGGCAGAAGAGGGTGCAGCATCCATCCCCAGGCATTACAAGCAGTCGTGAGCCACCTGTGAGCCACCCGCCATGGATTCTGAGAACGGAACCCAGCTGTCTGCAAGAGCAGCAGGCACTCAACCTCTGGGCCCCTGAGAATGCACTCTCCATATGCCATTGATGTCTTATTTCTACAATGGATTAATATAACTTAAACAATTTTTTATTTATTTCTGTATGTGTATGAATGTACTGTCTGCATGCAGGTTTGTGCACCCATGTCGTGTAATGCCGCGGAGGTCAGAAGAGGGTGTCAGATTCCCCTGGAACTAGAGTTCTCCTGGAATTGGAGTTTCAGACGGTTCTCAGCCGCCATGTGGGTGCTGGGGATCGAACCCGGGTCCTCTGTAAGAGCGGTCGGCGCTCTTAACCTCTAGGCCATCTCTCCAGCCCATAACTTTTATTTATTTATTTATTTTTTTTATTTTTTGGTCTTTTCGAGACAGGGTCTCCCTGTAGCCCCAGCTGTCCTAGAACTCACATTGTAGACCAGGCTGGCCTTGAACTCACAAAGATCCGCCTGCCTCTGCCTCCCAAGTGCTAGGATTAAAGGCATGCGCCACCACGCCCGGCCAGCCCATAACTTTTAAAATATAATAACATGCATTGATTTAACTTTATTTCAGGCTTTAATGAAGAAAAAGTCTATGCTTATTAATATTGTTTGGTAATCCCCCTTGTATTTCCAAACCCTGGCCTGCATTTCTGACTGAAGACCTGAGCTTTTACCAGTGGGGGGGGGGTGTTTGTTTGTTTGTTTGTTTTGGGTCTTTTCGAGACAGGGTCTCCCTGTAGCCCCAGCTGTCCTGGAACTCGCTCTGTAGACCAGGCTGGCCTTGAACTCACAAAGATCCGCCTGCCTCTGCCTCCCAAGTGCTAGGATTAATGGCGTGTGTCACCACGCCAGGTCCAGTTCGGGTTTTTATGGAAGCTGGCAGCAGGCACTAAGGAAGCGCTGCCTGTCTCACACCAAACTCTAACTCTGTCTTGCCTGTTTCTATACCAATTATTCTGACTTGCTTCCTACAGACATGACTCAAGACTCAAGATTGTAAATTATGGAGAGTCTAAGGCTCCTAGACTTAGGTTACTTGCCAAAGTTTCAAATGCGAGTTATTTTCAGAGCTGATAGTAGCAACTTGGTTTCATAACTCAAGATCTGTGCTATGCTAACAATGTTCACCCTTACAACTTGGCTTTATTGTTTTTGTCTTTTCGAGACAGGGTCTCCCTGTCTCGAAAGTAGCCCCAGCTGTCCTGGAACTCACTCTGTAGACCAGGCTGGCCTTGAACTCACAAAGATCCACCTGCCTCTGCCTCCCGAGTGCTAGGATTAAAGGCGTGCGCCACGCATTTATTACTTTCTAACACCAGTATTGCTTGAAATGCAAAAGTTGAATAAAGGTCAGAATGGAATATGAGCTAATCAGCTGTATTATTTTAATTTGTGTGGCTATTCTACTTCATAATTCTGAAAGAAATGCACTATAGAAAAAAAAATCAAAACATCTAGAGCAAAGAAGAATTTACAGACCATCTACCTGTTAAAATTTAACATTTAAGCTAGGTTTGGTGATACAGGCTTTTAATCCCAGCACTTGAGGAGGCAGAGGCAGGCCAATCTCTGTGAGATAGGGGCCAGCCCGGTCTACATACTGAGTTCCAGGCCAGCTGTGGCTACAGAGGCCCTGACTCAAAAACAGATTAACATTTAATGTTACAGAGCTCAGCAGATTACACTAAGAGGCCGCTGCTTTACATCAGCAGAAACACTGAAAAGCATGTAACGTTAAGTCTAGCTGGGGATGTAGCTCACTGATAACGCACCTGACCAGGGTACATGAGGTCCTGGGTTCAATCCCAGCAGTGGTAAAGTCAATTAACACTACTAACTATCCAAAACTACAGTACCAGGGGATCTGATGCCTTCTTCTGACCTGTGTGAGCATTGCAGAACACAGGTGCACTTATAAGCACAGACAAAATACTCATATGAAAAATAAAAGTAAATGAAATATTTTAAAAAACTTAGGGGCTGGAGAGATGACTCGGAGGTTAATAGCACTTGATCCACTTTCACAAGACCCAGGTCTGGTTTCCAACACCCACTCGGGGAGCTCCCACCTTCCTGTAACTATACAGCTCCAGAGAACCCCATGCCTTCTTCTGGCCTATGTGGATACCTGCACTCATGTGGCAGAAACACATATACACAACACACACACACACACACACACACACACATTAATTAAAAAAATTAAAACTAAAACAAACAACCCAGATAACTGTGTCTGTGGTACAAGCCTGTAATTCTACGACTTGGGAAGCTGAAGGAGCAAAATGGCCAGGTCAAGGCCAGTCTAGGCAACCTCATGATAGAAAATAGAAGAATAGGGGCTGGAGAGATGGCTGGCCTAGCGGTTAAGAGCGCCGACCGCTCTTACAAAGGACCTGGGTTTGATCCCCAGCACCCACATGGCGGCCGAGAACTGTCTGAAACTCCAATTCCAGGAGAACTCCAGTTCCAGGGGAATGCAACACCCTCTTCTTACCTCCGCGGCACTGCATGACACGGGTGCACAAACTTGCATGCAGACAGTACGTTCATACACATACAGAAATAAATAAAGCGGTTAAGAGCGCCGACCGCTCTTACAGAGGACCCGGGTTCGATCCCCAGCACCCACATGGCGGCTGAGAACCGTCTGAAGCTCCAATTCCAGGAGAACTCCAGTTCCAGGGGAATCTGAGACCCTCTTCTGAACTCCGCGGCATTGCACGACACGGGTGCACAGACTTGCATGCAGACAGTACATTCATACACATACAAAAANAGTTCATTAAAGATAAAGGCTTGGATCCAAGAAACATGCTACAGCCATACTACTGGTAAGATTGCTGGAGAGGCGCTGTGAGGGAAAGGGGAACAGCTTCATTATCCTTTAACAACTGCTGGGTGGAGAGAATCGTTAAAACTCCGTACAGCCCACTAATGGAAGCAGTGTGGAGAACCCCTTGGATCAACTTGGATATGAACATTGCCACTGACCTCCTCAGCCATAACATTCCTAGGCATGTACCCTCTTCATCAATTACTACACACGCCACCCTATACCGTACTATCCACGCCCGCGAACCATAACATAAACAGAGATAACAATGCAACGCAATAGTTTTTCAGCTCTCTTCACAATAAGCAAGGAGCTGGAACCAAACTAAATACACCTCAACTGATGAATATGGACATAAGAAGGGAAAAATGCGGTGGACGAAAAAAATCAAAAAAATTATTTTATATGTAATTTATTTTAGGGTTTTTTTTTTTATTTTGTTTTGGTTTTGTTTTTAAAGAGTCTCGACTATAGACATATCGGGCGTCAACTTGCACTGGAACTTGTTCTATAGACCAGACTAGCCTTGAAACTCACTCAGAGAACTTGCCTGCCCTCTGCCAGATCCCGGAGTGCTGGAATTCTACAAAGAGGTGTGTGCACCAGCATTCGCTTGCTGAAGCACACCATATGACTGGATTACTATTTATGTTTTTGGTCCATAACGGATATATATGTGTGGGATGGTGTACATGGTAAACCGCATAACAAGCATTTGGGGGCCTATGAAAAAAGAATGTAGGGTCTCTGCTAGAGCTGCAGTTAAGGCAGATTCTGAGGCCCACCGCCCCGGTACAGAACGGTGGGCTTGAATGTGCATAAGGAAACTCAAACTTGAACAACGAGTACCAAGTCACTATTAAAGGATGCTTTATATAGAGTCAGAGTGTACCTCCTGTCCGCTAGTTCCCTCTACAGCTCTCAGGGGACTATAATCACAGGTTCACTTGCTTTATAGAACCTGAGATCTCATCGCAGCACGCCAAGTTAAATGTTTTTCTCTACCATGAAGCTTTTTCACTCCTTTTGCAAAGAAAATTTTCAGGTTTAAAATGTTTTCAATCATAGATCATCACCTTATAAAATCAGTTTCAGAGAGCCCCACAGTAATTTCCCTGTGAGACTTGGGGATTGTTTAAGCCGTCAGCTCTCGAGTATGTGGTTTGGTTTCTCCTCGTCGGCCTTCTATACATAATTGGCCAGAAAACAGTGTGGAAAATGCACGTCCTGTGTGTAATTATATATGAGTGTCCACTTCAGAAGTGATTAATTTTAGAACTTAAATAACAAATGCAAGGGTTTTCAGAGCCAAAGTTCTGCTTTTTTTAAAAAGAAACCAAGATATAGGTGGCTGGTCTTTAAAAACTTTGCCTTGCAAGCTTTGTTATTCGCTGGAGACATATTGAATACCCGCGCTTCGCAGAGGTTTTCTTTTTACAGAGGCTGACACTTGTTGCCATTTTCACGTCAACTTTTCTGTTTAGCCTGGCCTGGCAGTTTAATCAGTTCATGATGCTGATGCAGGCACCGGTACTGTTCACTCTGGACTCCTTAGACATGCTGCCGGCCGCGAAGGTGAGCATCGGGTGCTTTTCCCAAGGAGTGTTTGGGCATTTGTCACTCAGTGTTTCGTTTTGTAGGACTTGATGGAAGCATGCAGTGACTTAGTGACAGCCAGCACTTCCGCTTAGCTCTATCTGTGTGGGTGTTCTGGGGCCAGCTGGCTTGATAAGACCAGGTTCCATTCCGTCTGTCTCATGGTCAAGAGTGCATCTATTCAGAGCATGGTCTAGGTCTAGATGACATCTATAAACATGATTTACAGTGCAGAATTCAGGTTTGCATTAAAAAAATTTCCCAGTTTTATGTGCCCTCCCCCCTTACAAAGAACCAATGGGTGCATAAGTGTTCCTTAGGGGGAGGTACTAGGCTTTCTTTTTTTTTTTGCAGGGCTTATTTTTATTTTATAGCTGTTAAAGAGTGTTTTAACTGCATAATGTGTGCCACATGTGTGCAGTTACCCTATGGAAGGTGACCAGAAGAGAGAGCAGTCAGGGAGAAGCCTCTGGAATTGAATTACAGGTGGTTCTGAGCTGCCATGGTGGGTGTTTGGGCAACCAAACGCCTGGTCCTCTGCCAAACTGCCTCTTAAATTTATGAACATCTTTCCAACCCCGTTTGATTTTGTTCATTGTTGGAGACAGGATGCTTTACTACTGTGGCCCAGGCTGGCCCTAGAACATACATACAAGTCGTGCACACACAGTAGAAGACACCTTGCTGTAATAGCCAGGTCATAACCCTGGACGCCTCTCATATCTCCAGTATCAGTTTTATTGTAAATTAGTTGTTAGTTTGTTTGTTGTTGTTGTTTTGTCTTTTGAGACCAATGGTTCTTCGCCTGAGCCCCAGTGTCTGGAAATCACGTCTGTAAACAGGCTTGGCCTTGAAATCACAAAACGATCCGACTGCTCTGCCTACCAGATGCCTAGGATTAAAGGCATAGCACACCACACACACGGCCTGACAGTCCTGCTTTTTTTTTTTTTCTTTGTAGTAAAATTCTTGATTAAAATATTGAGACACCATTAAATCTTAGGAAAAAGACGTTTCTTTTTTCTGTTGTGCTTATGATTTGCATATAAACAGTCTGCAACAGACTTGCGGCATTCCCCTGTATGATTGCCAGATGCCATGTGTGAGATGCAAGGAGAAGCACGTCTCTCCTAGTTCCTCCTCCCTGTCATTTAATCCTAGGCTTGGATTTTGGCTTGGCTTTTTGGTGCTGGGCTTGAACTCATCTATTGTACATGAGAAACCAGCAATCCTGCTGTGAGCTATAACCGCCTGGCCCTTTTCTATTCTCAAATAATTTTTTTTATTTTATTTAATTTCTGTTTTTTTATTTTTTTTTTATTTTTTTTTTTTTATAGGACACACATCACATTTCTTGAAGCTTCTTATGTAAATCTAGGAAATTAACAAGTGCTCTGGATAATTTGGGCTGGTGAGATGGCTCAGTGGGTAGAGGAGACTGTGTACAAGTCTGATGACCTGAGTTCAAACCCCAGATCCCACAGGATGACAGGAGGGAACTGACTCCATAGGTCGTCTTCTGGTCTCCACTCAAGTGCCACGACATGGACACATACACACAGACACAGACACAAATAAAACTGAAGTGTTGTAGAGATTTACTTCAGAAAGAATCTGTAAGTTTGGTCTCAGGAAGTAGGTAATCGCTGTGATCTGAATTGCAAAGAATGGCAGTGCCCAGTTCTCCCTCGGCGGGATGGTAAACTCAACTCTTGTGGTATCTATTCTGCAAGAAGAAAACACGAATGGCCAAAATGACAGTTTTTGTTAACGATTTCCTTAACGATTTCCTAATGTGAAAGCTGTATTACGCTAAGTGCAAGTATGCTTAGATTCTGGTCACTGGCTCTGGAGAGCAACTGTCTCCATTATCAGTACCATCCCTGTAATAGCACAGAGAACACGTGACCTGTCTGTGTTCCTAGTTAGCTATTGACAGAACCAGGATTCAAGCCCATGTTAGCCAGAGCACCAAGCCCACTAAAGACCCAGGATTCAAGCCCATGTTAGCCAGAGCACCAAGCCCACTAAAGAACCAGGATTCAAGCCCATGTTAGCCAGAGCGCCAAGCCCACTAAAGACCCAGGATTCAAGCCCATGTTAGCCAGAGTACCAAGCCCACTAAAGACACAGGCCAGACTCCCCTCACTCTTTTCTCTAACTTTACTGGGGCTGTAGGTGAGGCTCTCTTTTCTCTAGTGCTTTGTATTTAACTCTGAAATATGTTACTGGCAATAATTAATAAAAAAAAACTTATCTTACTTAGAATATGGCCTTCCAATGGTTAAGCAGAGGTAAGCTTTCATTGTATAATTAGTACCAGAAACTTGCATGCCATGCCAGGTGTACAATAAACAACTGAAAGGATGACATTGGCCTTCACGGAGTGTATGGGCACACAAGAAAGCTAGCCCAAGCTTGAAGTTCCTCACCTCTAAGGTGAGGATATTAGCACCAACCCTGCAAGGCTGTTAAAGGAATGTGTTTTGTGAAGTGCTGGGCATACAGTAAGCACTCACAAGAGTCATGATAAAAAGAAGAATTTTCTTGCCTAGCAGGGTGGCACACGCCTTTAATTCTATCACTTGGGAGTTGATATGCATTCGAGGCCAGCCTGGTCTACAGAGAGAGTTCCAGAACTACATACATAGTGAGGCCCTGCCCCCCCTCAAAAAATCAATACTGTTACTAATGATTTTCTGAGAATTAGAAATAAAATCTATATTAGAACTTAGATTTTAATTTGAAGATCCTTACTGAATATTGTTGCTGCTGTAAACTTGGCCATGATTCAATGAATTTCTTTTGAGACAGGGTCTTGTTATGTAGCCCAGGTGACCTGTTATTTGCAATACTGTTCAGGCTGCCCTCAAACTTGTGGTGATTCTCCTGCCTCAGCCTCCCAAGTGCTAAGACTACAATGCAGGCATGCCTAGCTAGTAACCCTTAAATATATTTTTACAGCGCTATTTCAGAAGGGCCAGCACTTGCAAATGTGTAAGTAGATACAACTCAAGAGTGCTGAGAATGTCTTTGCACACGCACAGTGCTTCATGCTTTATGCTCTGCCACAGAATCGAATTGTGATCGACAGTGAAGCTGGGCGTGGTGGCAGAGGCCTGTGACCTCAGCAACTGGGAAACTGAGGCAGGAGGTGCTGAACTCAAGGGATGAGCCTGGGCTACGAAGTGAGTTCAAAGCTAGATGGGCAACTTATTGAGACACTTTTTTTTTTGAGACACTTTTTCAAAATTACAGATGTGGGGCTAGAGATGGTTCAGTGGTTAAGAGCACCAACTGCTCCTGCAGAGGAGCCGGGTTCAATTCCCAGCACCCGCATGGCGGCTAAGAACCATCTTTAACTCCAGTTCCAGGGGAATCCAATGCCCTCTTCTTTTTTTTTTTTTTTTTTTTCCATTAAAACTTTTTTTTTTATATTCACCACCGCTAGTTCGGGCTCCAAACGCCGTAGTAATGTAACGGGCCGCTCTGCTTGTGACCAGCTGAACTCCTAAGAGAGCTCGGCCACCTGGCTAGCTAGGCTTGTCAATTAAAGCGCTCTCTAGGGATATTGCTCCCCTAAACAGCAGTGCAGCACATTGAGGTTCTATGGTATGTCCCTTGTTCGTCCTATATCGCCACCACCTGAGTACAAATGGAGGAGTGAAAAGAGGGCGGTTCACATAAAACTCCAATTCTAGAGAAAACTTTTTGTGCCCAATTCTGGGTACAGCCTTCTATTTAGAAAATAAGAATCCTGTCAACAACCATTGCATTCCAGTGCATGATTTTTGTAAATAGTCCACTTACTGTGCTGCGCTCTGTGTATCAGTTGTTTCTTATCACAACCTCAAAATCTCCTGTGCAGCTAAACCACCATCTCTAGGGTCCTACGGGCCTTAGGCTTACTGCTGTGGTGCTGGATGTGTGATGCAAGATGGTGTATGTGTGGTGGGGGGTAAACTGGGTGACAAAGGACTCTGATGTGGAGACAGCCGACTTTCGTGGGCGACACTCACACACGTATGTCGTGCAGCGCGACTTGGAATCATAGCGTGAGGCATGAGGTTTGTTAATGGTAAACTGATTAGTGAGATATAGGTAGGATAACTGCTCAGATTTAAGTGTACTGAGGGCCTTGCATTGGAGTGGTGCAGGCTTGCGTGCACATTAAACAAAAATCGCGTTTCCACACGTTAAATTTGTGGCCTTGGTGACAAAATATGCCGAGAGAGGGGAGCGCGAAAAGCACGGCAATTAGGAGATTAGCTGGGGGTCACAAGAGTGTGCAAGCCTTCAATCATCTAGCACGGGGAGGTCAGAGGCAGTAAGGAATTCATATGTGTGATTCAAGCCATCACACTACACCTTGCAAGCTGCACTATTTGTGACACATGAATACAGGTCGCCCTGGGCTACAGGGAGAAACCCTGTCTCAAAGGACAATAAAAT
>VZQC01006976.1:681961-702821 GCA_009823505.1 Rhizomys pruinosus
CAGGGTTTTTTTTTTTTTTTTTTTTTAAATGTGTAATGTGTGTAAGTGCACCCATGTCATGCAGTACCCTCAGAAGTCAGAAGAGGGTTGGATCCCCCGGAACTGGATTTATGGACAGTTGTTAGCTGCCATGTGGACACTGGGAATCAAACTGGGGTCCTCTCAAGAACACCCAGTGCTCTTAACCACTGGGCCATCTCTACAGCCCCAGAGACAGGACTTTAAGGAGGATATGAGAGTGAGATAGTCAAGGTGAGAACATGGTCTGGAATCCTCATGCCTTCATGATACAACTCTAGAAAAATTAGGAATGGACCCCAAAATGATGGGTGTATATGATAAAACTATAGCCAACAGCAAACTAATGGGAGAGAGCAGATGTTTTCTATAAAATTTCAAATAAAACAAGGGTATCTACTTTTTACTCTTAGTCAAATTATCCCTTTGTGCAGACAGCACGAGAATGTATGTAAAAGACTGTATGGGGAACTGGATTGGAGAGATCATTCCTCAATGTAATCAAAGCCATATGTAAGAAACCTATAGCCAACATCATCCTAAATGGAGAAAAGACAGAAGCATTCCCCTTAAAGGTAGGAACTCAGCAAGGCTCGTCAGCACTCCTCTTCAATATAGTGCTTACTGTTAGGGCAATAAGGCAAGAAAAGGAAATTAAAGGAGTACTAATTGGAAAAGAGGAAGTCAAGCTATCCCTTTTTCACAGATGATATGATTGTTTACGTAAGGGATGGTATAAACTCCACCAGAAAGCTCCTAGAAACAATTAAGAGGTTCAGTAAAGTGGTGAACTACAAAATTAACCTAGAAAAATCAGCAGCCTTTCTTTACACCAACAACAAGCTACTGAAGAAGCAATTCAAAGAGACCTTCCCACTCACAACAGCCTCAAAAACAATAAAATACCTAGGAACAAACCTAACCAAAGACACCAAAGACCTCTACAAAAAAATTTTTAAACCCCTGAAGGAGACTGAAAAAGACATCAGAAGATGGAAAGACCTCCCATGCTCATGGATTGGAAAATTAATATAGTAAAAATGTCCATTCTACCCAAATTAATATATAGATTCAATGCAATCCCAATTAAAATCCCTAAGATTTTTTTCCACGCCTGTGAAGAAACGAGTCCTTAATTTCATACGGAAAAACAAAAGACTCCAAATAGCCAAAGCAACCCTGAGTGAAAAGAGCAATACAGGGGGGAACTCTATACCAGACTTCAAACCATACTACAGGCCTATAGTCATAAAAATAGCCTGATACTCGCACAAAAACAGACCTGTAGCCCAATGGAACAAAACTGAAGATCCAAACTTGAACACATAGAATTTCAGCCACCTCATATTTGACAAGGGGGCCTAGAAGACACAATGGAGGAAAGACAGCATCTTCAGCAAGTGCTGTTGGCAAAACTGGATCACCGCTTGTAGAAGAATAAAATAAAACCCCTACCGCTGGCCCTGTACAAAAATCAACTCCAAATGGATGAAAGACCTCAATGTGAAACCCGAAACTCTGAAGGCGATAGAAGAAAAAGTTGGCAGCAACCTACAAGACATAGGCATAGGAAAAAACTTCCTAAATCAGACAGCAGCTGCATAGGAAATAAGGTCGACAATTGACAAGTGGGACCTCATTAAACTCAAAAGCTCTGTACCGCGAAAGAAACAATCAGGGAAGTGAAAAGAAAACCCACAGAGCGGGAGGAAATCTTCACTGCAGATACATCTGACAGAGCATTAACTTCCAGAATATATAAACTAGTCAAAAAACAAAGAACTAAGAAAACAAATGACTCGCTCAAAAGATGGAGTAAAGAGCTGAACAGAGACTTTGCAAGAGAGGAAATAGAGATGGCTGAGAAACATTGCTAATAATTAAGAAAATGCAAGTTAAAACCACTTTAAGATATCATCTCACTCTGTTAAGACTAGCTAGGATCAAGAAAACAAATTGTACCAAATGCTGGAGAGGTTGTGGGTTAAGGGGAACACTCACCTACTGCTGGTGGAAATGTAAACTCGTACAACCACTATGGAAAGCTGTGTGGAGAACTCTTAAAAGACTCAAAATGAGCCTACCACCTGACCCAGCCATACCACTCCTGGGTATATACCCACAAGACTCATCCTACCACAGAGATACATGCACAGCCATGTTTACTGCAGCTCTCTTCACAATAGCGAAGAGATGGAAGCAATCCAAGTGTCCCTCTTCTGATGGGTGGATAGACAACGTGGTACATCTACACAATGGAGTTCTATGCAACAGTAAAGAAAGATGACATCATGAAATTTGCAGGTAAATGGATGGAACTAGAAGATATTAAGCCAAGTGAAGTAACACAGTGCCAGAAAAACAAATGATGAATGGTATCCCTCATCTGTGGATGCTCGCACCAAGTACCTAGTTGTAAGGCAAACTGAGCAATGTTAATGTTATATTCCTTGTTATCTAAAAGCAACTGTGCTCTTACATTGTGAATCCCTAGACAGGCTCTAGAATTAACCTACTATTTATTTTCAGACTTTGGAATTGGTATATGGGTGGAGGGGTATGTATGCATATTTTAGAGTGATATAAAATCAAAATGGAAAAATGTGAATCCTGGAATATGATTTGGAAATTACAGTTTGTTTTCAGATGACATAATTTTAGTACACACACACACACACACACACACACACTGAAGCAATACAAGTTGGAGGGAACAACAACAACAAAAGAATTGGGACAAAAAAAAAAAAAAAAGAAAAAGAAAAAGAAAAAGAGAAAAAGCACTGAAACAGTGAAGTTTTCCCCAAAACAATAATCCTCTGCTTTGAAAAAACTCTGGAAAGACTCAGGAAAAGATACAAGACATGTATGGCAGAATGCATGGATTCTGGTGGGGTGGGGGACATGGAAAGGGAAATGAGTCTAAATTGGATTGAGAAATGATGTATGATGTATGAAAAAGTTTAATAACAATTTTTTTAAAAAAGGACCCTATGGACAGACTACCAGGAATCTTTTCAATCTGATAAACACTTTTAGTACAGTTGCAAAAAAATCAATAGCTTTTCTATACAATAGTGAATTTGCTAAGGAAGAAATTAGGAAAAATATTCCACTCATAACAGCTTTATAGAAAATAAAGTACCTAGCAATAAACCTAACTAAGGAAGTGAAGGATCACCATAATGAAAACTGAAGACATAGGAAACACTATTGATGGAAAGCCCTTCAATACTTCTGAACTGTCACAAGTTCAAAATGGCTATTTTGCCACAAGTTATCTACAGACTCAATACAACCTCCATCAAAATGCCAATGACATTCTTCATAGAACAGCCTAGTGAACAAATGGCGCTGGTGAAACTGGCAATCCACCTGCATAAAAACCAATCCAAACTGGATTAAAGACCTTAATTTGAAAGGTGAAACACTGAAATTGATAGAGGAAAACAATGAAAACACTTCACAATTCAAATATAATCAAGAGCTGGGCATGGTGGCGCACGCCTTTAATCCTAGAACTTGGGAGGCAGAGCCGGGTGGATCTCTATGAGTTCAAGGCCAGCCTGGTCTACAGAGTTCCAGGGCAGCCAGAGCTACAGGGAGACCCTGTCTCAAAAAGACAAAAAAGAACATTATACACACACACACACACACACACACACACACACGATTAAGAACTTTCTGCACAGACCCCTGAGAGCACAGGAAACAGCTCCTAGAACTAATCAAAGATCACATGAAATTAAGAAGCTTCTGCACAGCAAAGGAAGCAATCTTGGTGTGAACAGGAGCCTAGAAGGGGATGAAACATCTCTGCCCGCTGTACGTCAGAGTACTATCTAGAATGGACAAAGAACTGCAGAAAGTAACACACACACACACACAAATGCCAATCAACAAATGGGTTAATGAACTGTGAATAGACAGTTCTCAAAAGAAGGAACACAAATGGCCAAGAAGCATTTTATAAAGTATTCATTCAGTATTCTTTAAAAACAAATTTTTTTAATAGTGTATGAATGTACTGTCTGCACGTAGGTCTGTGCACCCGTGTCATGCAATGCCCCCGGAGGTCAGAAGAGGGTGTCATATTCCCCTAGAACTGGAATTAAAGATGGTTCTCAGCCGCCATGTAGGTGCTGGGGATCAACTGCCAGCCCATCTCTCCAGCCCCCCATCATTATTTTTTTTTTGTCTTTTCGAGACAGGGTCTCCCTGTAGCCTCAGCTGTCCTGGAATTCACTCTGTAGACCAGGCTAGCCTTGAACTCACAAAGATCCGCCTGCCTCTGCCTCCCGAGTGGTGGGATTACAGGCATGCACCACCATGCCCAGCCCCATTCAGTATTCTTAACCATCAGGGAAATGCAAATTAAATATACTTTGAGATTCCATCTCACCCCAGTTAGAATGGCCTATCGTTAAGAAATCAAATGAGAGGGACTGGAGAGATAGCCTAGCGGTTAAGAGCACCGACGCTCTTGCAGAGGACCCGGGTTCGATCCCCAGCACCCACATGGCGGCTCAGAACTGTCTGTGGCTCCAATTCCAGGAGAACTCCAGTTACAGGGGAATCTGAGACCCTCTTCTGACCTCTGCGGCATTGCACGACACGGGTGCACAGACCTGCATGCAGACAGTACATTCATACACATACAAAGATAAATAATAATAATAAAAAAAAAGAAATCAAATGAGGGGGCTGAAGAGATAGCCTAGCAGTTAAAAGAGCCGAATGCTCTTGCAGAGGACCCAGGTTTGATCCCCAGCACCCACATGGCAGCTGAGAACCATCTGTAGCTCCAATTCCAGGAGAACTGCAGTTCCAGGGGAATCCAACACCCTCTTCTGACCTCCGAGGCATTGCACGCCACGGGTGCACAAAACCTACATGTGGACAGTACATTCATACACATAGAAAATAAATAAATAATTAAAAAAAAAGAAATCAAATGACTGGGGAGAGGGACAGGTGGAGAGACTGCCAGTAGTTAAGAGCGCTGGCTGGCTGGGCGTGGTGGTGCATGCCTTTAATCCCAGCACTGGGAAGCAGAGGCAGGGGGATCTCTATGAGTTCAAGGCCAGCCTGGTCTAGAACTGAGGTGAGTTCCAGGCCAGCTGGGACTACAGGGAGACCCTGCCTCAAAAAGTCCCCCCCCAAAAAGAGCGCTGGATAGTCTTGAGGAGGACCTGGGCTTGGTTCCCAGCACCCACATGGCAGCTGTCAACCATCTGTAACTCTCATTCCAGGATATCAGATACTCTCTTCTGGTCCCCCTTAGGCATTGCTTGAAATGGATGCACTTACATCTGTGAAGGCAAAACACTCATATACATAAAATAAAAATAAAAGAAAATCTAAGGGCAAGTGCTGGCAAGGATGTGGTACAGAGGACCTTCAGCACTTCTGCCGGGAGTAACACTAAGCACCATGAAAACGAGAACTTCCCCAACCCCAGGAGCTGTGGGCAGTTAAAGTTCCCTGTGGGAGGCAGAGTAGCCACTGGTAGGTCCCCATCCACCTGTAAACACGGACCCATGCCCATGCAAACGACTAGGACAAACCCACTGGTTACAAAAAACAAAAGAAGAGGAAGTTGTGGGGCAGAAGAGGAACAGCAGGGGGAGCACGAGGAGTGGAATGGGAAGAAGAGGATCAGCAGGGAGCACGAGGAGGGGAATGGGAAGAAGAGGATCAGCAGGGGAGCACGAGGAGGGGAATGGGAAGAAGGGGAGCAGCAGGGGAACACGGGGAGGGGAATGGGNAAAAATAAAAGTAAAATGAAGTATTTAAGAAAGAACTTATGGGCGAAAGAGATGACTCGGAGGTTAATAGCACTTGATCCTCTTTTAGAAGACCCAGGTCCGGTTTCCAGCACCCACTCGGGGAGCTCCCACCTTCCTGTAACTATGCAGCTCCGAGAACCCCATGCCTTCTTCTGGCCTATGCGGGTACCTGCACTCATTTGGCAGAAACACATAAACACAACCAAACACACACACACACACCACACACACGCAAACATATTAAAAAAATAAAACTGAAAAAACCCAGATAAACTGTGTCTGGGTACAAAGCTGTATTCTACGACTTGGGGAAGCGGAGGGAGGAAAATGGCCATTCAAGGCCAGTCTAGGCAACTTAATGATAGAAAATAGAAGAATAGGGCGGGAGAGATGGCCTAGTGGGTAAGAGCGCTGACGCTCTTACAGAAGACCCGGGTTCGATCCCCAGATCCACATGGCGGCCAAGAAACCGTCTGAAAGCTCCAAGTCCAGAGAACTCCAGTTCAGTGGACGATAAACCCTCTCTGACCTCAGCGGTAGTGCTGACACGGGGGCACAACCTTTGCAATCAGCAGTATTTCATACACACACAGAATAAAAAATAAAAAAAAAATAGAATAGAAAAGGGCCAAGGTAGAGCTCACAGCAGATTGCTGGTCTTACGAACAAAGATGAGAGTTCAAGCCCAGCACCAAAAGCCAAGCCAAACCAAGCCAGGATTAAATGACAGGAGGGGAACTAGGAGAGATGGGGCTCTCCTCATCTCACACATGGCATCTGGCCAGTCAACAGGGATGCTCAGTCTGTTAGCAGACTGTTACTATGACAATTCATAAAGTACAACAGAAAAAAAGACCTCTTTTTGTGTAGTAATGGTGGCCTCATAATTTTTAATATCAAAGAATTTACTACAAAAACAAAAAAAAAAAACGGCAGGGTTTGGTGGCGCCCGCCTTGAATCCTAGCACTGGGGGCAGAGGCAGGCAGGTTTCAGTGAGTTCAAGGCCCAGCCCGTAGTTCCTAAGAGGAGGATTCCAGGACAGCTGGGCCTACAGGAAAGAACCCTGTCTCGAAAGGACAAAACAACAACAAACAGCAGAAACAACAAGGAAATTTACAAAAACTGAGACTGGAGGATTGAGAGCTCCAGGGTAGACCTGGCTACACAGTGTGTTCTAGGCCATCCAGAGCTACATATAATACCCTGTCTCCAAAGAACAATTAGAAGGGGTTGGAAGATGGTTCAGAAGTTAGAGAGGCAGTGGGAGAGGACAAGGGTTTTGGTTCCCAACACCCACATGGCAGCTAATGACCATCAATAACTCCAGTCCAATGGTATCCGATGCCTTCTTCTGATGACGCCCTCTTCTGGCCTCCATAGGTAAATAAGAAACTGCAACACATGTGGCACACACATATATGCAATTAAAACTAATCTTAACACATAAAATAAAGTCCTTGCAAAAAAAAAAAAGAAACCCCACAAAAAAAATTACCAAACTACCTCCATCCACACCCTAATAACACTTATGCACCCATTGGTTCTTTGTAAGGGGGGAGGGCACATAAAACTGGGAAATTTTTTTAATGCAAACCTGAATTCTGCACTGTAAATCATGTTTATAGATGTCATCTAGACCTAGACCATGCTCTGAATAGATGCACTCTTGACCATGAGACAGAGAGAATGGAACCTGGCCTTATCAAGCCAGCTGGCCCCAGAACACCCACACAGATAGAGCTAAGCAGAAGTGCTGGCTGTCACTAAGTCACTGCATGCTTCCATCAAGTCCTACAAAACGAAACACTGAGTGACAAATGCCCAAACACTCCTTGGGAAAAGCACCCGATGCTCACCTTCGCGGCCGGCAGCATGTCTAAGGAGTCCAGAGTGAACAGTACCAGTGCCTGCATCAGCATCATGAACTGATTAAACTGCCAGGCCAGGCTAAACAGAAAAGTTGATGTGAAAATGGCAACAAGTGTCAGCCTCTGTAAAAGAAAACCTTGGTAATTCATATGTCTCCAGCAATAACAAAGCTTGCAGGCAAGTTTTCTTAAGACCAGCCACTATCTTGATAAAAAAAAGCAGAACTTTGGCTCTGGAAACCCTTGCATTTGTTATTTAAGTTCTAAATACCCTGAAGTGACACTCATATAAATACACACAGGACGTGCATTCCACACTGTTCTGGAGGCCACAATAAACCAAACCACATACTGAGAGCGAGGGCTTAAAAATCCCAAGTCTCACAGAAATTACGTGTGGGCTCTCTGAAACGATTTAAGGGGAGATTATGAAAAGAACATTTTAAACCTGAAAATATTTTCTTTGCAAAGGAGGAAAAGCTCAGGTGTTAGAGAAAATTTTAGAGAAAAATTAACTTGGGGCTGAGAGACACCACCTAAAAGCTTAATAGGTCTTTACTGTTGTATGTCAAGTTTAATTTCCTAGCACACCCCCCCCCGGGTGGCTCCAGAACTGCTTGTAACTGCAGCTCTAGCAGACCCTACAACACAACAATCTTTTACTGGGCCCACCCAAATGTTACCTGTACACTCCACAATATATACCGTAGACAAAAAACATAAGAGTAATCCAGGTGTGCTGCAGGTGGCACACACTTTAATCCCAGCACTCGGGAGGCAAGAGGCGGGCCAAGTTCGCTGAAGTGCACAAGCTAGATCTGGTCTAGACAGTGAGTTCCAGGCCAGTATGATGCTATAAGGAGACCTTGTCTTAAAACAAACAAAAACAAAAAACCTAAAATAATAAATATTTTTTAAAAAGAAAAGTTAAATATTTGGTCATAGGTAGGACACACATCACATTTCTTGAAGCTTCTTATGTAAATCTAGGAAATTAACAAGTGCTCTGGATACTTTTTGGGAGGGTGAGATGAGCAGTGGGTAGAGGAGACTGTGTACAAGTCTGATGACCTGCCGTTTCACAACCCAGAATCCCACAGGATGACAGGAGGGAACTGACTCCCTAGGTCGTCTTCTGGTCTCCACTCAAGGGGCCCCGACTGGACACATACAACACAGACACAGACAAACTGCAACTGAGTGTTCTAAGATCGCTTACTTCCGAAAGAATCTGTCAAGTTTTTGGGACTCAGGAGTAGGTTATCCGCGGCGATCATGAATGCCAGAATGGGCAGTGCCCATTATTCCTCCCTCAGCGGGATGGTAACTCACGCTTGTGGTATCTATTCGCAGAAGAAAACACGAAATGGCCAAATGACAGTTTTTTGTTACGATTCCTTAACTTTTCCTAATTTGAAAGCTAAGATGCAAGTATGCTTAGATTCTGGTCACTGGCTCTGGAGAGCAACTGTCTCCATTATCAGTACCATCCCTGTAATAGCACAGAGAACACGTGACCTGTCTGTGTTCCTAGTTAGCTAGTGACAGAACCAGGATTCAAGCCCATGTTAGCCAGAGCACCAAGCCCACTAAAGACCCAGGATTCAAGTCCATGTTAGCCAGAGCACCAAGCCCACTAAAGAACCAGGATTCAAGCCCATGTTAGCCAGAGCACCGAGCCCACTAAAGACCCAGGATTCAAGCCCATGTTAGCCAGAGCACCAAGCCCACTAAAGACACAGGCCAGACTCCCCTCACTCTTTTCTCTAACTTCACTGGGGCTGTAGGTGAGGCTCTCTTTTCTCTAGTGCTTTGTATTTAACGCTAAAATGTTACTGGCAATAATGATAAAAAAAAAAAACTTTATCTTATTAAATATGGCCTTCCAATGGTTAAGCAGAGGTAAGCTTTCATTGTATAATTAGTACCAGAAACTTCATGCCATGCCAGGTGTACAATAAACAACTGAAAGGATGACATTGGCCTTCACAGAGTGTACAGCAAACAAGAAAGCTAGCCCAAGCTTGAAGTTCCTCACCTCTAAGGTAAGGATATTAGCACCAACCCTGCAAGGCTGTTAAAGGAATGTGTTTTGTGAAGTTCTGGGCATACAGTAAGAGTCCTGATAAAAAAAAAAAAAAGAAATTTGCTTGCTAGCAGGGTGGCAACAGCACACGCTTTAGTATTCTAACATCACTTGGGAGTTTGATTGAGTTGAGGCCAGCCTGGTCTAACAGAGAGTTCCAGAACTCATACATAGGTGAGACCCGCACCCCCTCAAAAATTAATACTGTTTACGAATGATTTGTCTGAGAATAAGAAATAAAATCTATATGAGAATTACATTTAATTTGAGATCCTATACTGAATAATGGTTTGCTAAACTGTAAACTTGGCAATGAAGGCAAGAATTTCTTTTGAGCAGGGTCTGTTTACTGTAGGCCGCCAGTGACCTGTTATTTGCAATAACTGTTCAAAGGCCTGCCCCCACCATTGGTCGGTGATTCTCCGGGCCTCCGCCCCCCAGTGCGCCGCCTCCAATGCAGGCCCCTGCCCTAGGCTAGTAACCCTTAATATATTTTTACAGTGCTCTTTATCAGAAGGGCAGCACTTGCACATGTGTAAGTAGATCAGCAAGAGTGTGAGAACGTGTTTGCACAAACGGCCATGCTTCATCTTTATCTCTGCACATAATCAAAGTGTGATCGACAGTGAAGCTAGGGCGTGGTGGCGAGGCCTGTACCTCAGCAACTTGGAAACTGAGGCAGGAGGTGCTGAACTCAAGAGATGAGCCTGGGCTACGAAGTGAGTTCAAAGCTAGATGGGCAACTTATTGAGACATTTTTTCTTTTGGAGACACTTTTTCAAAATTACAGATGTGGAGCTAGAGATGGTTTCAGGGGTTAAGAGCTCCGACCGCTCCTGCAGAGGAGCCGGGTTCATTTCCAGCACCCGCGTGGCGGCTAAGAACCATCTTATAACTCCATTCCATGGGGAATCCAATGCCCTCATTTTTTTTTTTTTTTTTTTTTTTTTTTTGTTTTTTTTTTTTTTTTGTCTTTTCGAGACAAGGGTCTCCTTGTAGACCCATCTGTCCTGGTAAACTCACTCACATGCAGATCAGGCTGGTTGAACTCACAAAGATCCACCTGCCCCTCTGCCTCCCCGTGCGAGGATTAAAGGCCGTCACCACCATACCAGCCCTCAATGCCCTCTTCTGACCTCCCTCCTCGGCATTGCACGACAGGGGTGCAAACCAACCGAACACGCAGACAGTAACACATACCATAAATAATAATAATAATAAATAAATAAAATACAGATGGCTGGGGATGTAGTTCAGTGGTAGAAGAGCTGCCATACCATTCATGCAAAAGGCCCCATTCTAGAGGCCACTCCGCGAGTCAAACCAAACCCCAGTATTTACACCAAACCCCCCTCCAAACAAACACACAGCGACGACCCCCCACCTACTAAGGGTTAAACTGCACATAGAATGAGGTCTGTGATGAAGAAACACTGATCACAGAGCAAGCAGGCAGTAAAGGTGACTATTACAAATCATGCTCTGGAATGCAATTTGTTGACAGGACTTTCTACTTTCCTAAATAAGAAAGATGCTGTGAACCCAAGAAATATGGCAGAAAAATTTCCTGTGCATTAGAAAAGCTGCTTCAATCTCCACTACCCGTGGGAAGGATAAAGGGACACTGACCCAACGCAACCTGTTGGTGACATACCAAGAAGCGGCTAATAGGTCCTGACAGCCAGGTGCCCTCAGAGGCCAGCTGGTCCATACAGGGCATGACATACACGGCTTGGAGCCCGAACAAGGTGTAGATATAAAAATAAACAGGTTCTAAATATTTCTGTAACAAAGAATTTAAGAACATTTGTTTAGAGCAGGGGGATGTGGTCCAGCTCTTGGCCTAGCATGTTGGTGCAACCCCACATCATCCCCCTCACATGAACGATGATCACAGAAGGCCTGTGGACCCTCCTTATAATAACCATTAGCGCATGTCCCAGGCCGGGCGTGGTGGCGCATGCCTTAATCCCGCACATCGGGAGGGTAGAGGCAGGCAGATCTCGTGAGATCCAGGCCAGCTGGGGCTACAGGAAGAACCTGTCTCAAACAAAAACAAAGAAAACAAAACAAGACAAAAATATTTATATAAGGCCTTATAACCCCTTATAATAAGGGGGGGCAAATCAAAGTTCATAGTACACAAGGAGAACATCAGAGCACTCGAGATTTTCTACCTTCGACCCAAAAACAAGATGAAATTTGGCTGGGGAACTTTCAATCTATCTGAATGGGCACTCTGACCTTCAGCCAGTGAAGGAAATCTAGTGACGGAGACCTGCACATACCTGTATGGGCAGAACTCTATACAAAATGCTGAGAAAAACTTCTTGGTAAATATTCATTCGTTGAAGGAGGTTAATCGTCCTCATGGATTCTGTTTTATTGTCGTATATTAAGCATGAACACCTATGATGAGATTTTAAAAAGCAAGGGAAAAAATTAAGTTTATATCCTTCAATACTTCATAGATTCTTAACCATATCAAGAATGTGGGGCTAGAAGAGTGGGCAAGAGGTCCGGAGAGATGGTTTAGAGGTGAAGAAGGTAGGTGCTAAATCTTGCAGAGAGGACCCCGGTTCGTTCCCCAGCACCTACATAAGCTGATGCAATAAGGAAACGCTGTTTCAAAACAAATTAATTAATAAGTCTTTTCATTTTATCTTTTTGAGACAGGGTCTTTTTTTTTTGTCTTTCTGTAGCTCCAGCTATCTTGAACTCACTTTTGTAGACCAGCCACCACATCCAGGTAATTTAAGCTTTTTAGAAGAGTCGGCAACCACGTGTGTTTGGCATAACAGCCTTTAATCCTAGCAAATTGGGAGCAGAGGCAGGCAGATTCTTGTGAGTTCAAGGCCGCGTGGTCTACAGAGTGAATTTCAGGACAGCTGTGGCCTACAGTTGAACCCTGTCTCGAAAAGACCAAAATCAGTCGATCAATCAATCAATCAATCACTCAATTCTAAAGATGTTCCAAACCTGAACCCAGTATAGCAAACAAAAAAATTAAACCTATCCACAAAGTGAAGTCCTATTCTCAGAGTTTCGCATTCACTAAATGTAATTTAAAACATTAAACCGGAGAGCTGGAAGCAATCCAAGTGTCCCTCTTCTGATGAGTGGATAACAACGTGGTACATCTACACAAGTGGAGTTCTATGCAATGAAAAAGAAAGATGAATCAAGAAATTTGCAGGTAAATGGATGGAACTAGAAAGATATTAGCCAAGGGAAGTACACAGTGCCAGAAAAACAATGATGAATGGTATCCTCATCTATGGGATGCTAGCGCCAAGTACCCTGTTTGTAAGGCAAACTGAGCAACATCTAATGTTATATTCCTTTATCTAAAAGGCAACTGGGCTCTTACATTGTGAATCCCTAACAGGCTCTAGAATTAACCTACTATTATTTTCAGACTTTGGAATTGGTATATGGGTGAGGGGTAATGTATGCATATTTTAGAGTGATATAAAATCAAATGGAAAAATGTGAATCCTGGAAAATATGATATTGGAAATTACAGTTTTGTTTTCAGATGAACATAATTTTAGTAACTACACACACACACACACACACACACAACACTGAAGCAATACAAGTTGGAGGGAACAACAACAACAAAAGAACTGGGACAAAAAAAAAAAAAAAAAAAGAAAAAAGAAAAAGAGACAAGCACTGAACAGTGAAGTTTCTCCCCAAAACATAATCCTCTGCTTTGAAAAACTCTGGAAACCTCAGTAAAAGATACAAGCATGTATGGCAGAATGCATGATTCTGGTGGGGTGGGGGACATGGAAAGGGAAATGAGTCTAAATTGGATTAGAAATGATGTATGATGTATGCAAAAGTTTAATAACAATAAATATTTTTTTTAAAAAGGACCCTATGCGACTCCACCAGGAATCTTTTCAATCTGATACACTCTATTTCATACGCTTACACCAGAATCAATCTGTAAACTTTTATGAGTTGAAACAAAATCGCTTTATCATATACCAATATAGGATGCTGGAGAATATTAGGATATTCCATCATACAGCTTTATCACAAAATAAAGTACCTAGCATAAACCTAACTAAGGAAGTGAGGATCACCCATACATGAAAACTGAAGACATAGGAAACACTATTGATGGAAAGCCCTTCAATACTTCTGAACTGTCACAAGTTCAAAATGGCTATTTTGCCACAAGTTATCTACAGACTCAATACAACCTCCATCAAAATGCCAATGACATTCTTCATAGAACAGCCTAGTGAACAAATGGCGCTGGTGAAACTGGATCACCACCTGCATAAAAACCAATCCAAACTGGATTAAAGATCCTTAATTTGAAAGGTGAAACACTGAAATTGATAGAGGAAAACAATGAAAACACTTCACAATTCAATATAATCAAGAGCTGGGCTGGTGGCGCACGCCTTTTATCCTAGAACTTGGGAGGCAGAGCCGGGGTGGATCGCTATGAAGTTCAAGGCCAGCCTGGCCTACAGAGTTCAGGGCAGCCAGAGCTGACAGGGAGAACCCTGTCTCAAAAAGACAAAAAGAACATTTATAAAAACAAACCACCACACACCCAAAGATTAAGAACTTTCTGCACAGACCCCTGAGAGCACAGGAAACAGCTCCTAGAACTAATGGAAAGATCACATGAAATTAAGAAGCTTCTGCACAGCAAAGGAAGCAATCTTGGTGTGAACAGGAGCCTAGAAGGGGATGAAACATCTCTGCCCGCTGTACAGGTCAGAGTAGTATCTAGAATGGACAAAGAACTGCAGAAAGTAAAACACACACACACACACATGCCAATCAACAAATGGGTTAATGAACTGTGAATAGACAGTTCTCAAAAGAAGGAACACAAATGGCCAAGAAGCATTTTATAAAGTGTATACATTCAGTATTCTTTAAAAAATTTTTTTAATAGTGTATGAATGTACTGTCTGAACAGTAGGTCTGTGCACCCGTGTCATGCAATGCCCCCGGAAGGTCAGAAGAGGGTGTCCATATTCCCCTGAACTGGAATTAAAGATGGGTTCTCATCCACCCAGTAGGTGCTGGGGATCAACTGCCAGCCCATCTCTCCAGCCCCCATCATTCATTTTTTTTTTTTTTTTTTTTTTTGTCTTTTTCGAGACAGGGTCTCCCTGTAGCTCAGCTGTCCTGGAATTCCTCTGTAAGACCAGGCTAGCCTTGAACTCACAAAGATCCCTGCCTCTGCCTCCTGAAGGGTGGGAATTACAGGCATGCCACCATGCCCAGCCCCATTCAGTATTCTTAACCATCAGGGAAATGCAAATTAAATATACTTTGAGATTCCTCTCACCCAATTAAATGGCCTATCGTTAAAAGTCAAATGAGATGCTGTAAATGTGCGTTGAAGATGCCTGAGCAGTCTGCTGCACCCGGTCTCCACCCGCGGAGGTCAGAAGGAGGTCTCGATTCCCCGGAACTAGTTCCCCTGGAATTGAAGCCCTTTCGGACGGTTTCGCAGACATGGGTGCGGACAAACCCGGTCCTCTGCAAGAGCGGGTCCTTTACAACCCGCTTAGGCCATTCACAAGTTAGAATAGCATCTTAAAAAACAAATGAGGGGCTGATAAAATAAGCACTAGCGAATTAAAAAAAGAAGCCGCCCCATCGCTTGCAGAAGGACCCAGGTTTAGATCCCCAGCACCCACCATGGCAGCTGAGAACATCTGTCCTCCAAATTCCAGGAGAATACCAGTTCCAGGGGAAATCCAACACCCTCTTCTGACGCCCAGGCATTGCACGACACGGGTGCACAAAACCTACATTGTGGACAGTACATTCATACACAAGAAATAAATAAATAATGAAAAAAAAGAAATCAAATGCTGGGGGAGGGACAGGTGGAGAGACTGCCAGTAGTTAAGAGCGTGGCGTGGCTGGGCTGGTGGTGCATGCCTTTAAATCCCAGCAACTGGGAAGCAGAGGCAGGGGATCTCTATGAGTTTCAAGGCCAGCCGGTCTAGAAGTGAGTGAGTTCCAGGCCAGCTGGGACTACAGGGAGACCCTGCTCAAAAAGTCCCCCCCAAAAAGAGCGCTGGATATCCTTGAGGAGGACCTGGGCTTGGTTCCCAGCACCCACATGGCAGCTGCAACCATCTGTAACCTTCTTCCAGGATATCATATACTCTCTTTCTGGTCCCCCTAGGCATTGCTTGAAATGGATGCACTTTTAAATCGTGCAAGGCAAAACACTCAATATCAAAAATAAAATAAAAAGAAAATCTAAGGGCAAATGCTGGCAAGGGATGTGGTACAGAGGACCTTCAGCAACTTCTTGCCGGGAGTAACACTAAGCACCATGAAAACGAGAACTTCCCCAACCCCAGGAGCTGTGGGCAGTTAAAGTTCCCTGTGGGAGGCAGAGTAGCCACTGGTAGGTCCCCATCCACCTGTAAACACGGACCCATGCCCATGCAAACGACTAGGACAAACCCACTGGTTACAAAAAACAAAAGAAGAGGAAGGTTGTGGGGCGAAGGGACAGCAGGGGAGCACGAGGAGTGGAATGGTAAGAAATGAGGATCAAGCAGGGGCACGTAGGAAGGGGAATGGGAAGAAGGGGATCAGCAGGGGAGCACGAGGAGGGGAATGGGCAGCAGAAGCGGCCCAAATCCACCCTATACATGTATGAACTTTTAAAAAAATATTATTTTGCATACAAAAGTATTGCCTGCATGTATGTATGTGCACTTGTCTTGTGCAATGCACAGGGAGATCAGAAGAGAGTGATGGATTCTCTGGAATTGGAGTTATACACAGTTGTCAGCTGCCATGTGGGTGCTGGGAATTGAACCTGGTCTTCTACAAGAATACAAAGTGTTCTTAACCACTGAGCCATCTCTCCAGACCCCAAAGAAAAGACTTTTTCCCCCCCTTAAAACTGTTCATCACAGGACTCCAATTCCAGTAACAACGTGAGAGTTGTTTTCAGCGGAGGGCAGCAGTAGACAGGCGGACTCTGAAGAACCGCTAATCTGCCTGCCATCATGGCCCACTGATGACGCCCAAGATGGGAAGAGTTCCAGGTAATGCAGCTGACACCCAGAACACACGACCATCACAGTACATTCTGAGTAAGTCCTGAACATCCCACTGTCTTCTGCAATCACCAGCGTCCCCTGGATCTGAGATTCCCTTAGCTTAGGAGCCAGGAGACAGACACAGCTCCAAGCCGCCACTCGCCCTCAGCATCCTGAGGGACTCACCCCCTTCATCTTTGAGGGACCCTGACTCCACCCAAACTGGAATTGATGGTTTCCATACTAAGAAGAATCTCATGACCAGCTGGTATGAGGAAGCAGAGCTGGAGATTTTATCAGCAAGACCTCGGATATGGCTTCCGTAAGAGCACGCTGCATTTCATGGGTGCAGCCAGGGGTGCTGCACGTAGGATCTGCAGGCTTGGAAGCTTCACTCCTCAACACTGTTCCACTCTTCCGTGACTGAGATTACAGGTTGGCTCTCATGGGGTTACAGTCTGCTAAAATACACCAGGCAACACTGGAGATACACAAGGGGTCAGGACATGGCTCCCACTGTGAACAGGTTTCTGGTAAGATTCCTAGAAAACTACAAGTTGACAGCTGGGAAAGGAGAAAGGCTTCGCGTCAAGCAGGTGTTAACTGCCCTGACTTCTTGCTGCTATGCTGGCGCTGGCGGGAGGCTCCAACTGGCCTCCTTTTCCCTCTCCTGTCCCACCCCACCCCTGATCGTTCCAGTCCTCTAGCCTGGTCCCACTTGTCCTAGAGACGTCAGCAGGTATGGCGTATATGGATGAGACTCCTTCCTGATGATGAGGTCTGCATCATGTATTATCAGCAGGCAAATGGAAGTTCTACACTTACCAATGCAGCTCTTTTCCTCTATGGCATGCAAGTAATCAGATTTTGCAAGAAATAAATGAGATCAACAGTACAGTATGAATCACTATACAAATCTATGGAGACCGGGATAGATGTGTTTGCCCTGAAGTTTCAGGTGGAAAGAAAACGATGACCGTTTATAGCATCTTTTGTGAAAAAAAGAACACTGGAATATCATTGTTCTTGGAGAGGTCTGGACCACAAAGTGTCACACTTCTTGTGTCAAGAGGTCTTTCCTCTTTCAACACAGGATAGATTGAAATGAAAACTTATGTTAAAGTACCTGAATGTGTGAGTGCATGGACAGTGTACACTGAGAAAAATAAAAATTTATTTTTATTTTATGTGTGAGTGTTTTGTCTGCATGTATGTCAGTATACCCATGTCATGCAATGCCCCTGAAGGCCAGAAGAGGGTGCTGGATCCCCCGGAACTGGAGTTAGGGTGGGTGCTGGGAAACAAATGTGGATCCTCTGCAAGAGCAGCCAGTGCTCTTAAACACTGAGACATCTCTCTGGCCATTCATAAAAGTGCTTTTTGTTAAAAAAAAAAAAATAGATCTAGTGTAGTCCCAGCTATAGCTGCCCACACACCCAGAGGACTGCAGACACGTGCATGTCTGTGTTTATAGCCACTCTATTCACAACATCAAGGAACTAGAAGGAGCGGACATGTCTGTGGACAGGCGCGGTGTTGATGAAAGTGTGGTGCACACATACACGGGAATTGTACTCAGCCATAAACAAATATGAAATCCTGAAGCTTGCAGGGAAATAGATAAGCTGGAAATTATTATTATTTTTAATTTCTTTATGTTTATGAATGTACTGTCTGCATGCGGGTTTGTGCACCTGTGTCATGCAATGCCGCGGAGGTCAGAAGAGGGTGTCGGATTCCCCTGGAACTGGAGTTCTCCTGGAATTGGAGTTACAGACGGTTCTCAGCCGCCATGTGGGTGCTAGGGATCGAACCCGGGTCCTCTGCAAGAGCGATTGGCGCTCTTAACCACTAGGCCATCTCTCCAGCCCCGAAGCTGGAAATTATTAAGTGAGGGAAGCCAGATTCAGAAAGACAAATGCCACACGCTTATGTGCGTGTGCGGGGGTCTAGAGACACGCTCCTGTGCATGTGCAGGGTCTAGACACACGCTCATGCGCGTGTGCGGGGGTCTAGATTTGACGTTTATGTATAAATATAAGTGGTGAGAGCGTGGGTACAGCCTGTGACAACAGAAAGGGGACCACGAGGAGAAGAGAGGTGGGGAGGAGAGAGAGCAGACAAGACAGCAAGGCAGAACAGAAGTTACTGGGCTGAAAGAGTGCGGGGGGCGGGGCATGGCCAGGTGTGGGGGAGATCAATAAAAACAAATTATTCTTGGAGATGCCAAGCTTTCTGTGAGGTAGAAAAGGCAAGGAGGAACAATGCCTAAGGATGTAGTTTTCCTGTAACACAGGGCTGAAGAGAAAGTTCAGTGGTTAAGAGTGCTGGCTGTTCTTGCAGAGGACCCAAGTTCAGTTCCCAGCTCCCATTTTGGGCAGCTCACAATTGCCTGTGACTCCTGCTCCAGGGCATCTGACACCCTGTGAGCTCCAAAGGTGCCATTATAGCTCATGTACACAGATACACAGGCAGAGTCAGGCACATAAAATGTTTATAATGTAAATATTCATAATACTTGCTTATAAAATATCAACAGTAGATGAATAAAGAAAAACTGAAAGAAAAAAAAGACAAAAATAGACAACTGAAAAAGAGTAAATGTTTTGAGTACTTGCCCCAGGGCTACAAGGCCTTGGCTTCAGCCCTCAGAGCTACAAGAACAGCAGTAGGAAGGAAGGAGCTGGGGGAGCAGCCCCCCTGATGCTCCTGCTCAGGCTCTGATTCAGGGGCTGGGGGGATGGCTCAGCGGTTAAGAGCACTGGCTGCTTTTGCACAGGACCCTGGTAAAATTCCCAGCACCCACACGGTGGCTAACAACTGTCCTCAACTCCATTTCCAGGGGATTCAACCCCTCCTCTGACCTCTGTGGGGATGGCATGAGATGGGTGCACTTATGTACATGCAGGCAATAAACAACAACAACAAAAATTAAATTAAAAAATTTATGGGCGCTGGAGAGATGGCCTAGCGGTTAAGAGCGCCGACCGCTCTCAAAGCAGACCAGGGTTCGATCCCCAGCACCCACATGGTGGCTGAGAACCATCTGTAACTCCAATTCCAGGAGAACTCCAGTTCCAGGGGAATCCGACACCCTCTTCTGACCTCCGCAGCATTGCACTACACGGGTGCACACACCTACATGCAGACAGTATATTTATGTGTATATTCATACACATAAATAAATAATTAAAAAAACATTTACAACACAATCACTAAAAACCCCAAAGCAAGGTGAAACTTACTACGTGGGAATTATGGAGGAGGGGTCTGTGTGCTTAGAGCAAGGGGGGTTACAGTTTGGGGCAGAGGGAACTATAGAGAGTTAAGTGTTGACAGACTAAACCAGCTTGCCTAACAGAGGTTGAGAAAACACTTTTCAGAGATGACTTTTGTCCAGCACTGATGGAAAGGGTGAGAGAATTAAGAATTGGAATGTCTCCTGGGAAATGAATGTCAATAGCGATATTTTTCTTTGTTTGCTTTGAGACAAGGTCTTATGCAGCCAGATCGACCTCATGAGGATTAATACTGTCAGCCTGACAAGATCCAGAATGACCTAGGAGCCAAACCCCTGGACATGTAGGTAAATCATAGTGGGAAGATCCACTCTAAAGTGGGCAGGGCCATCCCATGGGCTGGGCTCCTGGACTGAATGAAAAGGAGACAGTGAGCTGAGTGCCAGCACTCTCCTCTCTCTGCTTCTTGACTGCGGACACTGCTGATGTCACAATCTCTCACCACGGAGACTCCTGGTGTCACGATCTCTCACCACAGAGACTCTAACCCTCAGACAGTGAGCTCAGGTAAGTGCCTTCTTGACTGTGGACACTGATGATGTCTCAATCTCTCACCACAGAGACTTTAACCCTCAGACAGTGAGCTCAGATAAGTGCCTTCTTGACTGTGGACACTACTGATGTCACGATCTCTCACCACAGAGACTCTAACCCTCAGACAGTGAGCTCAGGTAAGTGCCTTCTTGACTGTGGACACTGCTTCTGTCACGATCTCTCACCACAGAGATGCCAACCCGCAGACAG
>VZQC01006976.1:711023-733709 GCA_009823505.1 Rhizomys pruinosus
TCTTGCGGAGGACCGGTTCGATCCCCAGCACCCACATGGCGGCTGAGAACCCGTCTTAAGCTCCAATTCCAGGAGAACTCCAGTTCCAGGGGAAGCCGAGACCCTCTTCTGAACTCTCCGCGCATTGCACAACACGGGTGCACAACTTGCATGCAGACAGTACATTCAATACACATACAGAAATAATAAAACTTAAAAAAAAAAAAAAATAGCACAATCTCCGGAAAACAGGGGTCTAAAACCTAGTTTTTACGTGATTTGTTTGTGAACATTGTCTCCCTTGAAGTTTTAGTTTGGTTTCTTTCCCATTTTTCCTGGCCCCAGATCTATCCATCGCTTGTATCTCTTAAAAGCTTGGCCTGGGAGAGTCCTTAATTAGTTCTGCTGTTTTTTTTTTTTTTCTTTTTTTTATTTATGTATTGATGAATTTACTGTCTGCATCAAGTTTGTGCACCCGTGTCGTGCAATGTCCCGAGGTCAGAAGAGGGTGGTCGGACTCCCTGGAACTGGAGTTCTGGAGTTGGAGTTTCAGACGGTTCTGGCCACCATGTGGGTGCGGGGGACCGGAACCCGGGTCCTCTGTAAGCGCGGCGCTCCTTAACCGCTAGGCCATCTCTCCACCCATAGTTCTTTTTTTAAGCGAGAAGCCCACCTTGCCTCGGACCAAGTATTGCATTTTAACATGCAAAACTGTTAAGCTAACTAAGACTTCTATTTTTTCTAATTTTATCAGGTACAACTCCTTGCTCAGGAGACTGAGCTTTTATTAAGTGGAAAAACACTTTTGCTACTTGTACTATACTATGATATCACTCAGTGCATGTCTTCCATTCACATATTTTGTAGGGACTTTTAGGACAAAAAGGTCTTTAGATATGGGTTCACAGATTCAATGCATGTGTGTGTAGAGTCAAATGTTATTGGGTGGAAGCTTCTGTTCCCTGATTTATTTCCAGACACATATTAGCTGCCCTTTGTCTGGTGTTAATTAATTAACTGAAGCTTAGGTTGTGCTGTGCTCAGGAAAAATCAAAAAAGACCTGTGTGCAAGTCCAACACCCAAGAAGCATAAACATCTTTGTAGTGCGTCGGGATCTTGGAAGCTGAGGCCGAGTACTGCCAGGGACCACCAGGGACTTAGCCTTGTAAGACACATATCTCCCATCTGTTATTATGATTTCTCATTGCTCACACAGACCGACTCTGGAGTTGGTGTGGCACCTGTCTGAGGGTTAGAGTCTCTGTGGTGAGAGATTGAGACATCAGCAGTGTCCACAGTCAAGAAGGCACTTACCTGAGCTCAACTGGGAGGATGGAGTCTCAAGTATGGAGTGACCTGACAACTGGGAGGATGGAGCCTGATGTGAGGAGTTACCTGACACCCAGTAGGATGGAGATTTAACTGAAGACTTACCTGACACATGGCAGATGAAGCTTCACCTGAACAGTTATCTGAGACCTGGGAGGATGAAGGCTGAAGGTAGGAGTTACTTGACACCTAGAAGGATGGACCTCAATGGAGGAGTTACCAGACATCTGGAAGGACAGAGCCTCAACTGAGGAGTTACCTGACAAATGGCATGATGTAGCCTCAATTGAGGAGTTACCCTACACCTGGGAGGATGGATTCTTTCTCTTTTTTTTTCAGGGGAGAGCAGGAAAGCAGTCACCCACTACTATAAATTATACAGCCCAGTTTCCGGCATTCGGGGAAATCTCAGGGGTCAGCATATCTGTAGTGCAATAGATAAGCCTCCCACTGGGAAAACCGCCATCGAGATCATGGTATCTCCCCTGCCAGGTAAGTATGGAGGATGGAGCCTCAACTGAAGAGTTACCTGCCACCCGGGAGAATGGAGCCTCAACTGAGGAGTGACCTGACACCCAGGAGGATGGAGTCTTAACTGAGGAGTTACGTGCCACCAAGTTGGACCCTCAACTGAGGAGTTACCTGAGACCTGGGAGTATGCAGTCTCAACTGAGGAGGAATCTGACACATGCGAGGATGGAGTCTCAACTCTGGATTTACTTGACACCTGGGAGGATGGAGTCAGTCTCAACTATGGAGTTACCTGACAACTGGGAGGATGGAGTCTCAAGTATGGAGTGACCTGACACCTGGGAGGATGGAGCCTGATGTGAGGAGTTACCTGACACCCAGTAGGATGGAGATTTAACTGAAGAGTGACCTGACACCTGGGAGATGAAGCTTCACCTGAAGAGTTATCTGAGACCTGGGAGGATGAAGGCTCAAGGTAGGAGTTACTTGACACCTAGAAGGATGGACCTCAATGGAGGAGTTACCTGAGAGGTCAGAGCCTCAACTGAGGAGTTACCTGACAAATGGCAGGATGTAGACTCAAATGAGTTACCTGACACCAGGGAGGATGGATTCTCTCTCTTTATTTTTCAGGGTAGAGCAGGAAAGCAGTCCCCCACTATTATAAATTATACAGCCCAGTTTCCGGCATTTGGGGAAATCTCAGGGGTCCGCATATCTGTAGTGCAATAGATAAGCCTCACACTGGGAAAACAGCCATCGAGATCATGGTATCTCCCCTGCCAGGTAAGTATGGAGGATGGAGCCTCAACTGAAGAGTTACCTGCCACCCGGGAGAATGGAGCCTCAACTGAGGAGTGACCTGACACCCAGGAGGATGGAGTCTTAACTGAGGAGTTACGTGCCACCAAGTTGGACCCTCAACTGAGGAGTTACCTGAGATGTGGCAGTATGCAGTCTCAACTGAGGAGGACTTTGACACATGCGAGGATGGAGTCTCAACTCTGGATTTACTTGACACCTGGGAGGATGGAGTCAGTCTCAACTATTGAGTTACCTGACAACTGGGAGGATGGTGTCTCAAGTATGGAGTGACCTGACACCTAGGAGGATGGAGCCTGATGTGAGGAGTTACCTGACACCCAGTAGGATGGAGATTTAACTGAAGAGTGACCTGACACCTGGGAATGAAGCTTGACCTGAAGAGTTATCTGAGACTTGGGAGGATGAAGGCTCAAGGTACGAGTTACTTGACACCTAGAAGGATGGACGTCAATGGAAGAGTTACCTGACAAATGGCAGGATGTAGCCGCAAATGAGGAGTTACCTGACACACGGGAGGATGGATTCTCTCTCTTTTTTTTTTTTACGGGAGAGCAGGAAAGCAGTCACCCACTACTGCAAATTATACAGTCCAGTTTCCGGCATTTGGGGAAATCTCAGGGGTCAGCATATCTGTAGTGCAATAGATAAGCCTCGCACTGGGAAAACCACCATCGAGATCATGGTATCTCCCCTGCCAGGTAAGTATGGAGGATGGAGCCTCAACTGAAGTGTTTCCTGCCACCCGAGAGAATGGAGCCTCAACTGGGGAGTGACCTGACATCCAGGACGATGCAGTCTTAACTGAGGAGTTACCTACCACCAAATTGGACACTCAACTGAGGAGTAACCTGAGACATGGGAGGATGCAGCCTCAACTGAGGAGGAATCTCACACATGCGAGATGGAGTCTCAACTCTGGATTTACTTGACACCTCGGAGGATGGAGTCAGTCTCAACTATGGAGTTACCTGACAACTGGGAGGATGCAGTCTCAAGTATGGAGTGACCTGACACCTGGGAGGATGGAGCCACATGTGAGGAGTTACCTAACACCCAGTAGGATGGAGATTTAACTGAAGAGTGACCTAACACCTGGGAGATGAAGCTTCACCTGAAGAGTTGTCTGAGACCTGGGAGGATGAAAGCTCAAGGTAGGAGTTACTTGACACCTAGAAGGTAGGACCTGAATGGAGGAGTTACCTGACACCTGGGAGGAAAGAGCCTCAACTGAGGAGTTACCTGACAAATGGCAGGATGTAGCCTCAAATGAGGAGTTACCTGACACAAGGGAGGATGCCTTCTCTCTCTTTTGTTTTTCAGGGGAGAGCAGGAAAGCAGTCCCCCACTACTACAAATTTTACAGTCCAGTTTCCGGGATTTGGGGAAATCTCAGGGGTCAGCATATCTGTAGTGCAATAGATAAGCCTCGCACTGGGAAAACCGCCATCGAGATCATGGTATCTCCCCTGCCAGGTAAGTATGGAGGATGGAGCCTCAAGTGAAGTGTTACCTGCCACCCGGGAGAATGGAGCCTCAAATGAGGAGTGACCTGACACCCAGGAGGATGGAGTCTTAACTGAGGAGTTACCTGCCACCAAGTTGGACACTCAAGTGAGGAGTTACCTGAGACCTGGGAGGATGCAGCCTCAACTGAGGAGGATGGAGCCTCAACTGAAGAGTTACCTGCCACCCAGGAGAATGGAGCCTCAACTGAGGAGTGACCTGACACCAAGGAGGATGGAGTCTTAACTGAGGAGTTACCTGCCACCAAGTTGGACACTCAACTGAGGAGTTACCTGAGACCTGGTAGGATGCAGCCTCAACTGAGGAGGAATCTGACACATTCGAGGATGGAGTCTCAACTCTGGATTTACTTGACACCTGGGAGGATGGAGTCAGTCTCAACTATCGAGTTCCCTGACTACTGGGAGGATGGAGTCTCAAGTATGGAGTGACCCGACACCTGGGAGGATGGAGCCTGATGTGAGGAGTTACCTGACACCCAGTAGGATGGAGATTTAACTGAAGAGTGACCTGACACCTGGGAGATGAAGCTTCACCTGAAGAGTTATCTGAGACCTGGGAGGATGAAGGCTCAAGGTAGGAGTTACTTGACACCTAGAAGGATGGACCTCAATGGAGGAGTTACCTGACACCTGGGAGGACAGAGCCTCATCTGAGGAGTTACCTGACAAATGGCAGGATGTAGCCTCAAATGAGGAGTTACCTGACACAAGGGAGGGTGGATTCTCTCTCTTTTTTTTCTTCAGGGGAGAGCAGGAAAGCAGTCCCCCACTACTACAAATTATACAGTCCAGTTTCCAGCATTTGGGGTATTCTCAGGGGTCAGCATATCTGTAGTGCAATAGAAAAGCCTCGCACTGGGAAAACAGCCATCGAGATCATGGTATCTCCCCTGCCAGGTAAGTATGGAGGATGGAGCCTCAACTGAAGGGTTACCTGCCACCCGGGAGGATGGATTCTCCTCTGAGGAGTTACCTGCCTCCAGGGAGAATGGAGCCTCAACTGAGTGAGGAGTGACCTGACACCAGAAGGATGGAGTCTCAACTGAGGAGTTACCTGAGACCTGGGAGGATGTAGCCTCAACTGAGGAGTAATCTCACTCATGGGAGAATGGACTCTCAACTCTGGAGTTACTTGACACCTGGGAGGATGGAGTCACTCAACTATGGAGTTACCTGACAACTGGGAGGATGGAGTCTCAACTATGGAGTTACCTGACACCTGGAAGAATGGATTCTTTTTTTTTTTTTTTCATGGAAGAGCGGGAACCTAGTCCCCCACTACCACAAATTATACACTCGAGATTCCCGGATTTGGGGAAATCTCAGGAGTCAGCACATCTGGAGTGAAATAGATAAGCCTCACACATGTGAAAGAACCATGGAGGTCATGGTATCTCCCCTGCCAGGTAAGTATGGAGGATGGAGCATCAACTGAAGAGTTACCTGCCACCCCAGAGAATGGAGCCTCAACTGATGAGTGACCTGACACCCAGGAGGATGGAGTCTCAACTGAGGAGTTACCCGACACCAAGTGGGATGGACACTCAACTGAGGAATTACCTGACACCTGGGAGGATGCAACCTCAACTGAGGAGTAATGTCACACATGGGAGGATGGAGTCTCAAATCTGGAGTTACTTGACACGTGGGAGGATGGAGTCAGTCTCACTATAGAGTAACCTGACAACTGGGAGGAGGCAGTCTCAACTACGGAGTTACTTGACACTTGGGAGGATGGAGTTTCAACTATGGAGTTACCTGACACCTGGGAGGATGGAGTCTCAACTATGGAGTTACGTACACAAGAGAGGATGGAGTTTCAATTATGGAGTTACCTGACAAATGGGAGGATGAAGCCTCAACTGAGGACTTACCTGACAGGTGGGGGGATGGAGCCTAAACAGAGGAGTTACATGACAGGAAGAAGGAAGGAGTCTCAACTATGGTGTTACCTGACAAATGGGAGGATGTAGCCTCAAATGAGGAGTTACCTGACACCCGGGAGAATGGATTCTCTCTCTTTTTTTTTTTCAAGGAAGAGGGGGAAAGTAGTCCTCAACTACCACAAATTATACTGTCGAGTTTCCCGCAGTTGGGGAAATCCCAGGAGTGAGCACCTATGGAGTACAATAGATAAGCCTCTCACAGGAAAAGAACCATGGAGGTCATGGTATCTCCCCTGTCAGGTAAGTATGGAGGATGGAACCTCAACTGAGGAGTTACCTGACACCCAGGAGAATGGAGCCTCAACTGAGGAGTGACCTGACCCCCAGGAGGATGGAGCCTCAACTATGGAGTTACCTGACACCTGGTAGGATGGAGTCTGACCTGTGGAGTTACCTGACACCTGGGAGGATGGAGTTTCAACTATGGAGTTACCTGACACCCAGGAGGATGGAGTCTCTCAACTGAGGAGTTACCTGACACCCAGGAAAATGGAGCCTCAACTGAAGAGTGACCTGACCCTCAGGATGACAGAGTCACAACTGAGGAGTGACCTGACACGTGGGAGGATGGACTCTGATGTGAGGAGTTACCTGACACCCAGTAGGATGGAGACTTAACTGAGGAGTTCCCTGATACCTGGGAGGATGAAGCCTCACCTGAAGAGTTATCTGAGACCAGGGAGGATGAAGGCTCAAGGGCGGAGTTACTTGACACCTAGGAGGATAGAGCCTCAACTGAAGAGTTCCATGACTCCTGGGAGGATGGAGTATCAACTATGGAGTTACCTGACACCCAGGTGGATGGAGTCTGTCAACTGAGGAGTTACCTGACACAAAGTGGGATGGACACTCGACTGAGGAGTTACCTGAGACCTGGGAGGATGCAGCCTCAACTGAGGAGGAATCTGACACATGGGAGTATGGATTCTCAACTCTGGATTTACTTGACACCTGGGAGGATGGAGTCAGTCTCAACTATGGAGTTACCTGACAAATGGGAGGATGGAGTCTCAAGTGTGGAGTTACCTGCCACCTGGGAGGATGGAGTTTCAACTATGGAGGTACCTGACACCAGGGAGTATCCAGCCACAACAGAAGAGTGAACTGAATTCTGGGATGATGGAATCTCAACTGAGGAGTGACCTGACATGCAGGAGGATGGAGTGTCTCAACTGAAGAGTTACCTGACACCCAGGAAAATGGAGCCTCAACTGAAGAGTGACCTGACCCCCAGGATAATGGAGTCGCAACTGAGGAGTGACCTGACACGTGGGAGGATGGAGTCTGATGTGAGGAGTTACCTGACACCCAGTAGGATGGAGACTTAACTGAGGAATTCCCTGATACCTGGGAGGATGAAGGCTCAAGGGCGGAGTTACTTGACACCTAGGAGGATAGAGTCTCAACTGAAGAGTTACCTGACACCCTGGAGGATGGATTCTTTTTTTTTTTTCTTTACAGGGGAGAGTGGGAACACAGTCTCCCACTACCACAAATCATACCGTCACGTTTCCCCCATGTGGGGAAATCCCAGGAGTCAGCACATCTGTAGTGCAATAGATAAGCCTCGCACTGGGAAAAGAACCTTGGAGATCATGGTATCTCCCCTGCCAGGTAAGTATGGAGGATGGAGCATCAACTGAAGAGTTACCTGCCACCCCAGAGAATGGAGCCTCAACTGATGAGTGACCTGACACCCGGGAGGATGGAGACTCAACTGAGGAGTTACCTGACACCAAGTGGGATGGACACTCAACTGAGGAATTACCTGACACCTGGGAGGATGCAACCTCAACTGAGGAGTAATGTGACACATGGGAGGATGGAGTCTCAAATCTGGAGATCCTTGACACCTGGGAGGATGGAGTCAGTCTCACTATAGAGTAACCTGACAACTGGGAGGAGGCAGTCTTACCTATGGAGTTACTTGACACTTGGGAGGATGGAGTTTCAACTATGTAGTTACCTGACACCTGGGAGGATGGAATCTCAACTATGGAGTTACGTGACACAAGAGAGGATGGAGTTTCAACTATGGAATTACCTGACAACTGGGACCACGGAGCCTCAACTGAGGAGTCACCAGACACGTGGAGGGATGGAGCCTAAACTGAGGAGTTACAAGACAGGGAGAAGGAAGGAGTCTAAACCTTGGAGTTACTTGACAAATGGGAGGATGTAGCATCAAATGAGGAGTTACCTGACACCTGGGAGAATGGATTCTCTCTTTTTTTTTTTTTTTCAAGGAAGAGCGGGAAAGTAGTCCCCCACTACCAGAAATTATACCGTCGAGTTTCCTGCATTTGGGGAAATCCCAGGAGTCAGCACATCTGCAGTGCAATAGATAGGCCTCTCACAGGAAAAAGAACCATGGAGGTCATGGTATCTCCCCTGCCAAGTAAGTATGGAGGATGGAGCCTCAACTGAGGAGTGACCTGACCCCCAGGAGGATGGAGTCTCAACTATGGAGTTACCTGACACCTGGGAGGATGGAGTATCAACTATGGAGTGACCTGACACCCAGGAGGATGGAGTCTCTCAACTGAGGAGTTACCTGACACCCAGGAAAATGGAGCCTCAACTGAAGAGTGACCTGACCCCCAGGATGATAGAGTCTCAACTGAGGAGTGACCTGACACGTGGGAGGAGTCTGANAGGAGGATGGAGTCTTAACTGAGGAGTTACCTGCCACCAAGTTGGACACTCAACTGAGGAGTTACCTGAGACCTGGGAGGATGCAGCCTCAACTGAGGAGGAATCTGACACATGCGAGGATGGAGTCTCAATTCTGGATTTACTTGACACCTGGGAGGATGGAGTCAGTCTCAACTATGGAGTTATCTGACAACTGGGAGGAAGGAGTCTCAAGTATGGAGTGACCTGACACCTGGGAGGATAGAGCCTCAACTGAAGAGTTATCTGACACCCTGCAGGATGGATTCTTTCTTTTTTTTTTTTTTTTTTTTTTTCGGGGGAGAGCAGGAACGCAGTCCCCCATTACCACAAATTATCCAGTCAAGTTTCCCCGCATGTGGGGAAATCCCAGGGGTCAGCACCTCTGCAGTGCAATAGATAAGCCTTGCACTGGGAAAAGAACCATCGAGATCATGGTATCTCCCCTGCCAGGTAAGTATGGAGGATGGAGCCTCAACTGAAGGGTTACCTGCCACCCGGGAGGATGGATTCTCCTCTGAGGAGTTACCTGCCTCCAGGGAGAATGGAGCCTCAACTGAGTGAGGAGTGACCTGACACCAGAAGGATGGAGTCTCAACTGAGGAGTTACCTGAGACCTGGGAGGATGTAGCCTCAACTGAGGAGTAATCTCACTCATGGGAGAATGGACTCTCAACTCTGGAGTTACTTGACACCTGGGAGGATGGAGTCACTCAACTATGGAGTTACCTGACAACTGGGAGGATGGAGTCTCAACTATGGAGTTACCTGACACCTGGAAGAATGGATTCTTTTTTTTTTTTTTTCATGGAAGAGCGGGAACCTAGTCCCCCACTACCACAAATTATACACTCGAGATTCCCGGATTTGGGGAAATCTCAGGAGTCAGCACATCTGGAGTGAAATAGATAAGCCTCACACATGTGAAAGAACCATGGAGGTCATGGTATCTCCCCTGCCAGGTAAGTATGGAGGATGGAGCATCAACTGAAGAGTTACCTGCCACCCCAGAGAATGGAGCCTCAACTGATGAGTGACCTGACACCCAGGAGGATGGAGTCTCAACTGAGGAGTTACCCGACACCAAGTGGGATGGACACTCAACTGAGGAATTACCTGACACCTGGGAGGATGCAACCTCAACTGAGGAGTAATGTCACACATGGGAGGATGGAGTCTCAAATCTGGAGTTACTTGACACGTGGGAGGATGGAGTCAGTCTCACTATAGAGTAACCTGACAACTGGGAGGAGGCAGTCTCAACTACGGAGTTACTTGACACTTGGGAGGATGGAGTTTCAACTATGGAGTTACCTGACACCTGGGAGGATGGAGTCTCAACTATGGAGTTACATGACACAAGAGAGGATGGAGTTTCAACTATGGAGTTACCTGACAACTGGGAGGATGGAGCCTCAACTGAGGACTTACCTGACAGGTGGGGGATGGAGCCTAAACTGAGGAGTTACATGACAGGAAGAAGGAAGGAGTCTCAACTATGGTGTTACCTGACAAATGGGAGGATGTAGCCTCAAATGAGGAGTTACCTGACACCCAGGAGAATGGATTCTCTCTTTTTCTTTTTTTTTTTGTCAGGGAAGAGCGGGAATGCAGTACTCCACTACCACAAATTATACAGTTTATTTTCCCGCATGTGGGGAAATCCCAGGAGTCAGCACATCTGTAGTGCAATAGATAAGCCTCGCACTGGGAAAAGAACCTTGGAGGTCATGGTATCTCCCCTGCCAGGTAAGTAGGAGGATGGAGCATCAACTGAAGAGTTACCTGACACCCCAGAGAATGGAGCCTCAACTGATGAGGGACCTGACACCCAGGAGGATGGAGTCTCAACTGAGGAGTTACCTGACACCAAGTGGGATGGACACTCAACTGAGGAATTACCTGACACCTGGGAGGATGCAACCTCAACGGAGGAGTAATGTGACACATGGGAGGATGGAGTCAGTCTCACTGGAGTAATGTGACACATGGGAGGATGGAGTCAGTCTCACTATAGAGTAACCTGACAACTGGGAGGAGGCAGTCTCAACTATGGAGTTACTTGACACTTGGGAGGATGGAGTTTCAACTATGGAGTTACCTGACACCTGGGAGGATGGAGTCTCAACTATGGAGTTACGTACACAAGAGAGGATGGAGTTTCAACTATGGAGTTACCTGACAGAAGAGAGGATGGAGTTTCAACTATGGAATTACCTGACAACTGGGAGGATGGAGCCTCAACTGAGGAGTTACCAGACAGGTGGAGGGATGGAGCCTAAACTGAGGAGTTACATGACCGGGAGAAGGAAGGAGTCTCAACTGTGGAGTTACCTGACAAATGGGAGGATGTAGCATCAAATGAGGAGTTACCTGACACCCGGGAGAATGGATTCTCTCTTTTTTTTTTTTTTTTTTTTTCAAGGAAGAGCAGGAAAGTAGTCCCCCACTACCACAAATTATACAGTAGAGTTTCCCGCATTTGGGGAAATCCTAGGAGTCAGCACATCTGGAGTGCAATAGATAAGCCTCTCACAGGAAAAAGAACCATGGAGGTCATGGTATCTCCCCTGCCAGGTAAGTATGGAGGATGGAGCATCAACTGAAGAGTTACCTGACACCCCAGAGAATGGAGCCTCAACTGATGAGGGACCTGACACCCAGGAGGTTGGAGTCTCAACTGAGGAGTTACCTGACACCAAGTGGGATGGACACTCAACTGAGGAATTACCTGACACCTGGGAGGATGCAACCTCAACTGAGGAGTAATGTGACACATGGGAGGATGGAGTCTCAAATCTGGAGATCCTTGACACCTGGGAGGATGGAGTCAGTCTCACTATAGAGTAACCTGACAACTGGGAGGAGGCAGTCTTACCTATGGAGTTACTTGACACTTGGGAGGATGGAGTTTCAACTATGTAGTTACCTGACACCTGGGAGGATGGAATCTCAACTATGGAGTTACGTGACACAAGAGAGGATGGAGTTTCAACTATGGAATTACCTGACAACTGGGACCACGGAGCCTCAACTGAGGAGTCACCAGACACGTGGAGGGATGGAGCCTAAACTGAGGAGTTACAAGACAGGGAGAAGGAAGGAGTCTAAACCTTGGAGTTACTTGACAAATGGGAGGATGTAGCATCAAATGAGGAGTTACCTGACACCTGGGAGAATGGATTCTCTCTTTTTTTTTTTTTTTCAAGGAAGAGCGGGAAAGTAGTCCCCCACTACCAGAAATTATACCGTCGAGTTTCCTGCATTTGGGGAAATCCCAGGAGTCAGCACATCTGCAGTGCAATAGATAGGCCTCTCACAGGAAAAAGAACCATGGAGGTCATGGTATCTCCCCTGCCAAGTAAGTATGGAGGATGGAGCCTCAACTGAGGAGTGACCTGACCCCCAGGAGGATGGAGTCTCAACTATGGAGTTACCTGACACCTGGGAGGATGGAGTATCAACTATGGAGTGACCTGACACCCAGGAGGATGGAGTCTCTCAACTGAGGAGTTACCTGACACCCAGGAAAATGGAGCCTCAACTGAAGAGTGACCTGACCCCCAGGATGATAGAGTCACAACTGAGGAGTGACCTGACACGTGGGAGGATGGAGTCTGATGTGAGGAGTTACCTGACACCCAGGAGGATGGAGACTTAACTGAGGAGTTCCCTGATACCTGGGAGGATGAAGCCTCACCTGAAGAGTTATCTGAGACCTGGGAGGATGAAGGCTCAAGGGCGGAGTTACTTGACACCTAGGAGGATAGAGCCTCAACTGAAGAGTTACCTGACACCCAGGAGTATAGATCCTCATCTGAGGAGTGACCTGCCACCCGGGAGAATGGAGCATCAACTGAGGAGTGAGCTGACACCCAGGAGGATGAGGTCTCAACTGAGGAGTTACCTGACACCCAGGAAAATGGAGCCTCAACTGAAGAGTGACCTGTCACCCAGGAGGATGGAGCCTGATGTGAGGAGTTACCTGACACCCAGTAGGATGGAGACTTAACTGATGAGGTACCTGACACCCGGGAGGATGGATTCTCTCTCATTTTTTTTTTTTCAGGGAAGAGCGGGAATGCAGTCCCCCACTACCACAAATTAGACAGTTTAGTTTCCCGGATGTGGGGAAATCCCAGGAGTCAGCACATCTGGAGTGTAATAGATAAGCCTCGTACTGGGAAAAGAACCTTGCAGATCATGGTATCTCCCCTGCCAGGTAAGTATGNGGAAAGTAGTCCCCCACTACCACAAATTATACAATCGAGTTTCCCGCATTTGGGGAAATCCCAGGAGTCAGCACATCTGGAGTGCAAGAGATAAGCCTCTCACAGGAAAAAGAACCATGGAGGTCATGGTATCTCCCCTGCCAGGTAAGTACGGAGGATGGAGCATCAACTGAAGAGTTACCTGACACCCCAGAGAATGGAGCCTCAACTGATGAGGGACCTGACACCCAGGAGGTTGGAGTCTCAACTGAGGAGTTACCTGACACCAAGTGGGATGGACACTCAACTGAGGAATTACCTGACACCTGGGAGGATGCAACCTCAACTGAGGAGTAATGTGACACATGGGAGGATGGAGTCTCAAATCTGGAGTTACTTGTCACCTGGGAGGATGGAGTGAGTCTCACTATAGTGTTACCTGACAACTGGGAGGATGGAGTCTCAACTATGGAGTTACTTGACACTTGGGAGGATGGAGTTTCATCTATGGAGTTACCTGACACCTGGGAGGATGGAGTCTCAACTATGGAGCTACGTGACACAAGAGAGGATGGAGTTTCAACTATGGAGTTACCAGACAACTGGGAGGATGGAGTCTCAAGTGAGGAGTTACCTGACAGGTGGGGGGATGGAGCCTAAACTGAGGAGTTACATGACAGCGAGAAGGAAGGAGTCTCAACTGTGGAGTTACCTGACAAATGGGAGGATATAGCCTCAAATGAGGAGTTACCTGCCACCCAGGAGGATGGAGCCTCCACTGAGGAGTTATCTGCATGGATTAGCCTTGGCTATGTCTGGGAGGCATTTCTTTCTTTCTTTTTTTTTTTAGTCTTTTTGAGACAGGGTCTCTCGTTAGTCGCCGCTGTAGATCAGTATATAGACCAGGCTGGCCTTGAACTCACAGAGATTGGCCTGCCTCTGCCTCCGGAGTGCTGTGATTAGATTTGTGCACCAGCATGCCCACTGGCGCATTTTCTTAATTGCTATGTGAGATGGGAGGTCGTAGACCACTGTGGGCAGTGCCACCCTGTGCAGACGGCCTGGGATGGACAAGCAAGGCAGGTGAGCAGGGCAAAGAACAAGCCAGCGAGCAGCATTCCTCCACAGCCCGTGCTTCTCTTCTTGCCTCCACGTTCCTGCTCTGAGTTCTTGCCTTGACTTCACTCGGGATGGACTCTAGGTTCTAAGTCAAAGCCCTTTCCTCTCCAAGCTGCCTTGGTTCCTGGTGTCCAGCACAGCACTAGAAAGTAGACTAGGACAGCAAGAGGCTAAAGACTGTTCCCCAGCGTTGTAGAGATGGCCAGGCAGTTAGGAGCACTGTTCAATTCCCAGCACCCACATGGCAGATAACAATTTTTCCTAACTCCAGTTCAGGAGATCCAAAGCCCTCTTCCGACCTCCGTGGGCACCACATGACCCAGGTGCACATACCCCCATACACTCATACACATAAAATAAAATAAATAAACAGAAATTAAAAAAAAAATACTGTATTTCATACCATTGAAGAATCTGATTATCAACAAATAGAGTATGGGATTATTTTTTTTGGCACAAAACAGATAACCACAATTTCATGTCTCCTTATTATGGTAAAAGTCAGCACAAAACATCACTAATGAAAAATTCTCACCTAAAAGAACATTATTAAATCCAAGTAACATCCAGATAAGGGTACCTCTCTGTCCAGAGCAGCTTCTGAAGGCTTATCAAGAACTTATGAGCCAGGGCTTGGTCGTGCACACCTTTAGTGCCAACACTCAGGAGGCAAAGGCAGGCAGATCTCTGGGAGATTGAGGCCAGCCTAGTCTACATAGTGAGTTCAAGTTAGCCGGGGCAAGAAGGAGACCCTGTCTCAAAAAACAAAAAAAAAAAAAACGTTTAGGGGCTAGAGAGATGGCTCTGCATTTAAGAGCACTGGCTGCTCTTGTAGAGGACCTGGGTTTGATTCCCAGCACCCACATGGCAGCTAACAACCATCCGTCACTCCAGTTCCAGGGGATCTGATGCCCTCTTCCAGCCTCCTCAGGCTTTGTACAATACAGGAGCACTTACCTACATGCATCTAAAATACTCATACAATAAACAAGCAATTGTACACGCGAGTTAAAGAACTCCCTCAGGGACAAAGGTAGACAGTGTGAACTCTAAACCATCTAGAAAGAGCAAGAACGTAGGAAAGGGGCGAACAAAGGAGTGAAGGGGAACACGGGACGAGACAGCTTCCACCATCAAAGTCCCATGGCTTCTGGACTGTACTTCTGCCCACTCCAGTTACTGTGACAAAATACCTTGAAGTAAGATAAAATAACTTAGGGAGAAAGAGTTTATTTTAGCTTGTAATTCTAGGTCACAGTCTGCTGGTATAGGGACGTCAAGGGGGCAGGAGCCTGGAGCAGCTGGTCACCGCACATCCACATGGGAGCACATCAACTCATTCCCACCTGCCTTGACTCTGACTCAGCTGGTCACCGCACACCCACACGGGAGCACATCAACTCATTCCCACCTGCCTTGACTCTGACTCAGCTGGTCACCGCACATCCACACCGGAGCACATCAACTCATTCCCACCTGCCTTGACTCTGACTCAGCTGGTCACCGCACATCCACATGGGAGCACATCAACTCATTCCCACCTGCCTTGACTCTGACTCAGCTGGTCACCGCACACCCACACGGGAGCACATCAACTCATTCCCGCCTGCCTTGACTCTGACTCAGCTGGTCACCGCACATCCACACCGGAGCACATCAACTCATTCCTGCCTGCCTTGACTCCGACTCAGGGAATGGTCCAGCCCCCAGTGGGCTGTATCTTCCCACACCAGTTATGTAATCAAGACACATCCTCCAAAGTTACACCCACGGGCCATCCTGACCCACACAGTTCCTCAGTGACAGCTTTTCCTTCCAGGCAATTCTAGATGGGAGTTGACAGAACTAGTTATCACGCCTGTAGTCATCTCTTCCTAAATGATAAGGAAGGAAACTAAGAAATTGCAAGTAGATTACTTTGGAGATGGAAGAAAGCTGGAAGGCAAGGATGAAAACATTTTTGTAGTAAATAGTTCGGGGGCTGTGAGATGAGTGGCCGAGCAGTTTAAGAGCGCTCAGACCAAGAAAAGTCTTGCAGAGGATCCAGGTTCAATCCCAGCACCCAACATGGCGGCCAAAGAACCATCATAAACTCCAATTCAGGAGTACTCCAGGTCCAGGGGAATTCTGACACCATCTTCTCTGAACCTCTGATGGCATATGTAACACACACGGCGGATTCAACAGACCTGCATACAGACAGTACATTCATACACATACAGAAATAAATAAATGCCAGGCGTGGTGGCGCACGCCTTTAATCCTAGCACTTGGGAGGCAGAGGCACGCGGATCTCTGTGAGTTCGAGGCCAGCCTGGTCTACAGAGTGAGTTCCAGGACAGCCAGAGCTACAGGAAGACCCTGTCTCAAAAAGACCAAAAAAAAAAAAAAAAAAAAAAAAGAAAATATTGTGTAACTTCTTCCAGAGCAAAACATTTTTATGGGATGACTAGACACTAGCAAAATAAATGAATGAATAAATAAATAAATAATAAATAATTCTATATGAGTTCAGAGAAAAGAAAAGGTACATGAGTTTAAGAAAGCATGTGCAGGGGTTGGAGACATGGCTTAACAGTGAATAACACTTGCTACTCTTGCAGAGGACCTGTGTTTGGTGCCTAGCACACATGTTGGGCAGTTCACATCAACCTGTATTTCCAGCTCCAGGTGATCTGTCACCCTCTTCTGGTCTCTACAGTTACCTGCACCCACACATAGAAATCCAAACAGACACACAAGTGTGCATAATTACAAAATAAATTTAAAATTCCTTAATGGAAATCCTGCAGAGAACTACAGTGTGATTACCTTGGCGGAGGGTCGGTGCCTGCAGCATCTGCTTGTAGTAGGAATAGTACAGTCCACACTCTGTCCTGAAAGAGATTTCTCGCTCCACTTCCTGAAACAAAGTGAGAAATACTGGGTTTATGTGACCTAGTTTTGTTGAAATACACACTGTTACTATGGAAACAAGATATAGAACTATAGCTTGACAGAGAAAAATACTCTGAAAATACAGTCTCAAGCAATCTTGACGGAGCCAGGCACAGTGGCATATGCCTGGAAGGCCACACTTGAGTGGCTGAGGCAGAATAGCGAGTTCAAGGCTGGTCGGGATTCAAGACTATAGAGCTGGACTCTGTCTTATAACCAAAAAAAAAAAAAAAAATCTTGGCTAACTAGAACCACAGAAGGCTGAGGATGTTGAAGCTGAAACTGGGTGATGGGCAGGGTGCCAAGCGGCCGCTTCACAATTCTCTGTACTTTGGTGGGTGTATAAATTTTCCCATAATAAACCATTTTTTTTAAATGGACAGAACTGTTCCACTTATGTGGATATTTCCGAGTTCATGCTTTCACAAAAATTAAAACTGTAAAGAAATTAAGATACCACCACTAGTTCCAAATAATATCCCACAGGAGGGATATTGGGGCTGGGGAGATAGCTCAGTGGCTAAGAGCATTTTCTGCTCTGGCAGAGGACTCAGCTAAGTTCCCAGCACCCACAGCAGGCGGCTCACAACTACCTGTAATACCAGCTCCAATAAACCCAAAGCCTCTGACATGTATGGGCCCTGCACTGACATGCACATACTTACAGACACGCACCAAAATTAAAAAATGAAGCCGGGCGTGGTGGGGCATGCCTTTAAGCCTAGCACTTGGGAGGCAGAAGCAGGCGGATCTTTGTGAGGCCAGCCTGGTCTACAGAGTGAGTTCCAGGACAGGTGGGGCTATGGGGAGACCCTGTCTTGAAAAAGACCAAAATAAATAAATAAATAAATAAAGCTTAAAAAAAAAAAAGGCCAGGCACGGTAGCACATGCCTTTAATTCCAGCACTCAGGAGGCAGAGGCAAGCAGATTTCCGTAAGATTGAGGCTAGCCTGGTCTACGTAGCAAGTTCTAGATTAGCTGAGGCTACAGGGAGACCCAGTCTCAAAACAAACAAACCTATATGAAAAAAAGAAATCTCCCAAATAAAAATATCTATAATTGCATTATATTCCTGCCTAAAGGCTAACTGCTACAGAAGATCGATAATTTTCTTCTTATTCCAAAGAAACATGGTCATCTTACTCCAATGGGGTAGAACTTGCACGTATGAATTTAACTTTCACGTGTGTAATCCTGGCGGGCATACAGAGTTTGAAGGTTTTCTTCCTCCTTTTCTGGCAGTGCTGGGGATTGAACCTAAGGCTTTGCACATACTAAGCAAGCACTCTACCACTGAGCCATACCACCAGCCCTTTGAAATACCTAAACTGCTTTAAAACTGTCATTCATTGAACTAAACATATAAAATAATCCCATCAGTCAACCCAGTTACAAGTCACTACTATTAAATTTAAATTTATATCATCAACACAAACATGGAGGCCTGGGTAAAGGGAGGGTGACTTTTTGAATAATCCTATGAATGGTTCTGGAGCATTTCATACACAAGTTACAGATGATTAAAAGTTATCATCTACTTCATGCCAGACACCTTTATTTCACGGTTTCAAAAAACAGATCCAGATGTGAGGGTGATCTGGTTGTGACATCTGCCGCCCTATCAGTGGATCTGGTTGGCTAGGCTGGTGTCCCCTTCCTTCCTTGTCCCCCCACATGCGTTCCACCCGAAGCTGTGTGCTTGGTTGAAAGGAATGATCTTCGCCGGGCGTGGTGGCACAAGCCTTTAATCCTAGCACTTGGGAGGCAGCAGCAAGCAGATCTCTGTGCGTTCAAAGCCAGCCTGGTCTACAGAACGAGCTCCAGGCCAGCTAGGACTAAAGGGAGACCCTATCTCAAAAATACAAAAAAAAAAAAAAACAACAACAAAAAAAAAACCCGACCTTCCCTGAAAGAGGAAGACCAGTCTTTGGTAAAGGGTATCTGAGTAGCTGTGCACCTTGCAAGAACCTCACAAGCTCTCAAGATCCAAAAACCAAGTCCTTGAATTTGTATGACACTGTAAAATGTGATGTCATGTCATGCATGCTTACCTTACAGCAGAACTGAGGCTCACACCCCAGGTAACTAGGGGACACCCTAAACATGAACACTGACAACATCCTCATTTTAGCACATTTTTGCTATCCCCAACCCCCACGATTTTTCAAAAGGTAATGAACACTCCATTAAAAGAACATTCTTGCTATTTATCTTCAGACCTGGAAATTATTTACTGTATTTCTCCTACCCTTTAGATATTTTCCCATCCTTTAAAAATATTATGAATTTGGACCCAGCAGGTACAGGTGCTTGCAGCCAAGTTTCATAACCCAAGTTCCATCTCCAGAACGCACAAGGTAAAAGGGGAAAACCAACTCCCACTAGCTGTCCTGACCTCCTTAGACATGCTGTAGCATGTAGACACCCATATATGTACACAGACACACAATGTAATAATTAAAAAAAGAATGTCTAAATATCTAACTATTAACTCCAGTAAGTGAACTATCAGGTGGTATTGTTCACACCTTTCAGGAAGGTGCTGGAGAGATGGCTCAGTGGGCAAGAGCAAAGACTGTTCTTGCAGAGGACCTGGGTTCAAGTCCCAGCACCCACACGGAGGCTAACAACTGTCCATAATTCCAGTTCCAGGGGATCTGATGCCCTCTCTGACCTCTGTTGTGCAGTGGGCACTGCACAACATGGGTGTACTTACACACATGCAGGCAATATGCTCATACACCTAAAATAAAGAAAAAATTAAAAAAAAAAGAAAGATGGGAGGGAGAGTAACCCTTCTTATATACTGGCCTTCTTTTCACAGATAATAAACACACTTTGGGGGATGTCTAAGTATTAAAGAAAAAGAAAAAGCCCAGTGTGGTAGTACACGCCTTTAATCCCAGCACTCAGGAGGTAGAGCCAGAGGCAGGCAAATCCCTGTGAGTTCAAGGCCAGCCTGGTCTACATAGAGAGTGTCAGGACAGCTGGGGCTACAGAGAGACCCTGTCTCAAAAACAAAAAAAACAAAAAAACTGGTTTCTCTATAAAGGGTGACAAGTTCTTATTGTGGCTTATAACATCTCCTAACCACTAGAGGACATAAGCTTGTGGCATCCACTGTGAGATATTCCTCCAAGGAGAGAGCTAAGAGCCAATTAGATTTGGGATATATATAGACATATGGCTGCCACTGTTGCACAGTATCTCCAGGCAGTTGAGGTGTAGCTGATACTGACGGAGGAGTCTTGCTTGTCTCAAGGAGACCAATATTTTGCTGTATTGCTTTAGTGGCCTTTGGTAATGCTCTCTGGCATTTCAGAGGCCAGTTGCACATTAGCAAGTGACGTCTCATAACATTTTTTCTTTTTATTTTTTTTTTTTTTTTTTTTCTTTTTTGGGGATCTTTGTTTTTCTTTTTTTTTTTTCTCTGCGAGACAAAAAGGGTCAATTCCCGTGGTAAGCCCCCGCTGTCCCTGGGGCTCACTAACTGGTAGACCAGGCAGTGGGGGCCTTGAACAGAACTCACAAAAGACCGCCTGCCTCTGCCTCCGAGGTGGTAGGATTAAAGGCAGGTACCACCATGCCAGCTTGGTCCTTTTTTTTTTCAATAACTTTTTCATGCTCACCAGCAGGGTCTTCGACAACAGTCTATTGCCTTCTCTCTGCAATATCCGCACTTATATGCAAAAGGCATTTATCAATGTTTTGGGGTGTGAATCCCTAGCCAATCATCACCTAGGCAGAATAGGTTCATTGCGGATTATCAGACCTTCCTGCGCTGTACTAATTATTTTGCTTAATTAACCTACTATACACAGACTTTACTATCGATTTGGCTCGTAGATAAAGAAAATGTTCCGTGTTTACAGTTCCTATACCCTATCAGGTGAAGTAAAAAACGGGTAGTTAACCTGTTTTATATAAGAAATCCGTACCACTATAACAGGTTGGCTCTAATTTACACGTTAGGAGGAAGCTTTACGAGTACCATCAGTGGTGTGTTTCTTTTTCCTGATAAAGGGGAGAGGTAATGAAGGTTTCTCACATCTGGCAAGGTAAACTTCATTACGGGCACATTATACAGTTATCCCCAATAGAATGTCAGAGAGATGCTCAGGTGGCTCTGTGACTCAGGCAGATCTGAAGATTCCGTTTCTTAATGTTCAGATGGGTCCACCGATCTCTGCTGGAATTTCGCAGTCCATCCGGCACTAGCCAAAAGTTGTACTTTTCAGGCATTAGATTGGTGTTTTTACCGTGGAACATAAAAATCTCCTCCCATGGTTAGTTGTAAGATCTCAAAATTGAAAAATTTATCATTAGGATTGGAACACAGAGTCTTCCATTTGTAATCACAGAAGAGATGACGACCCACGCCAACCTCCGGCACTCTCCCTCCTTTTGTGTTTCTTAAAATTTTTATGTTTTGCATCTAGAGACTGCCTAAGTTGTATTACACATGTACCCATAAACAGGAGCAAGGGGTAGTTTTCATTAATTTGACCCAAACTGTTTTATCATCTGACTTAGTATGCACGTATTCGGGAAAGTAAAAATTGTAAACTCAATTCTTTAAATTGTCCTACAAGTTAAAGAAAGTGTTTACAAGTAGATATTGTATAATTCCAGAACAATATAGAGACATTTGTGGACCTTAACCCAAAGTTATCTGTTGGATTCAATACAAATTATAAATAAAACAATTAATCTTTTATATTCCCAGTTAGTTCAAATTATTAGCTGTTTCAACCAAAACCTACAAAAACCAAATTAACTAATCTAAACATTTCACTACAGCCTTAAAATAGCCTATAATTGTGGATAAAACAAAGCTTGGGCAGAGTTTGAGGAGTACCCCCGCAAATAAATTTTACCCAATTATCACTTTGCTCTTTATGTGACTGACTATGCTTTCAGAGAAATCAAGTCCATTAACTTTAATAGTGTTTATTTTATATTTCTGTATAAATTCTCACTGAAATGCGCCTCTCTGTGAAAAGATATGTATTTTTAAAGTAAGGACCTTTTTAACTGCAAATCGTACAGAGTGGATTTTGTTTTCACATAAGTTATTTATTTTTAACAAAATCTCGACCCCTGTTCCCTCCCACTTCCCCCCCACCCCACGAGAGCTCATGTGTTCTGCCAAACATGCTTTTCATCTCTAGTCTTTCTCAATAGTTTCCATGGGGAAGTTGACTATTATGAGCAGAAGTCACTGTTTCAGTCAGTTTCTTTGATGCGTCTTTTCTGTTGTTGTTGTTGTTGTTTCCATTCCAAATGCACTTACGGCCCACTGCTTTGCTACAAAAGCCTGTTGAGCGGGGGAGTCCCTAACAACAGTAAATATCAACAGGGGTAATTGTCAACCTAGGCTATCCCACATATGAGGGATACCATTTGGTCGAATAGTTGTTGTCTTGGGGATGTTTTACTTCACTCAGCAGGATGGCCTCTAGCTCCAACCAGTTTCCTGCAAAGCTCGTGATGTCAACTTTCTTTACTGGCTTGCAATAGAACTCCATTGTGTATGTACCACATTTTCTCTTCCACTCATCAGTTGAGGGGCATTTAGGTTGGTTTCCAGCGACTTGCGATTGTGAAGAGAGCTGCAATAAACAGGCCATGCATGTATCCTGTGGTGGCGTAAGTCTCTGAGGGTACA
>VZQC01006976.1:736346-751083 GCA_009823505.1 Rhizomys pruinosus
AATTTCGGAAGAGGAGGCATGGTAGAATGTAAGGGCTGTGGAGAGATTGGGGTGAATCATGAGACTACAGCAATATAGACTGGACTCCTAATTGATCAACATGCCTGTGCATACAAGCATCTCCAACTGGACTATGGGAACCTTGGGTTGTTCAAAGTTTCAACATAGATACTTGCAAATTGGTTTTACATGAATGTTACTTACATTCATTGCTTATGCTTAATAATTTGGCTCACTTAAAAAAAAATGCACCAATTACCTAATTGTACGGCAAACTGAGTAACATCAATGTTATCTGAAAACAACTGTGTTATTAGATTGTAGAATCCCTTAAAAAATAAACAAATAAAAGAAAAAAAAAAAAAAAAAAAAGACCTGCTGGGCATGGCGGCTCAGACCTATGATCCCAGCATCCAGGAGTCTGAGCAGGAGGACCACAAGTTGGGAGTCCAGCCTGGGCCACACAGTGTAACTCCCACATTTGTCTCAAAACAAAATGTGTAAAGAGGGCTAGGGGATGCAGCTCAGTGACCCAGCATTTGCCTAACCTACACAGAGCCTTAGGAAGAAGGAGAGGGGAGGAAGTGGGGGAGAGGGGAGGAAGTGGGGGAGGGGGAGGAAGTGGAGGAGAGGGAAGGAAGGGGAGAGAGAGGGGGAAGAAGGGGAGGGAAGGTAAAGGCCACTGGGTCTGAAACAACTGAAGGACAGTGTGCGCTGATATGCTGTCTTAGTTTTCATGGTGGAACTGACCCATCTTTCAGAGCAGTCTTTCTTAGTAATGACATTAACCCGGTCATCCTTAATCTTTGTGAACAACTGCTTTATTGCCTTCGGAAGCATATCAAACTGGTGTCCCTTGTTTCTGGAATGTTCCAACTCTCAAATAACCATAGGGACTATGAATCGATGTGAACTGGGCAAATACTAGCTTTTACCCAAGCAAATTAAAAAAATAAATTAGAAAATATGCATTCAGTGTAATGACACCCAAGTGTTCACTGAACTATCTGCTGCCTTCAACAGAGTACCCTAACACCAAACCTCCGGCCCTGCTGGGACAGCCAGGCCAGGCTCTCACATCCTTGTGCTTCATTTCCTGGGGCGGGGGTGCGGGATTGGTCCATGCTGTAAAAGCAGAAGGCGTTTGTGCCCTTCCCCTCTCTTTACTATACCCAGAACAGTAAAAACCAAAGGGGGAGCTAATTAGTAAAAATGCATTCGAACATGATTAATTGGTAATCTTGGCACCAGCTGTCTGGAACCAAATGCTATCCTTTATTAGACAGACACTTGCAAGTTTTACATCTGCTTCACGCTAAGAGAACATCTGCTTCAGTCAAACACTTTCCCAGTTTTACAGCAATTTATACTTTGGTGAATCATGCCAATAAAAATGTACGTTAGTAGAAGCTACCCTCTGCAGAATGCAAAGCGAATAAATACTCCATATTTTAATTTGCATAGGTTCTGAGGGGAAATCTGTGTTTGGTGAGAGAATAAAAACATTCCTGAAGATAATGACAGAAAGAACTAAAAGGACAAATAAACTGGATTCTTCTTTATTTTCAATTATGTGTCTCTGTTAGGGTATGTGCACATGAGTGCACTGCCTGCAGTGACCAGAAGAGGGAGTTAGAGCCCCTAGAGCTGGAGTTACAGATAGTTGTGAGCCACCTGACGTGGGTGGTAAGATCTGAATTTGGGTCCTCTGCAAGAGTAGCACGCATTCTTAGGCACTGAGCTGTATTCTTAAAGATCCACGCTGGGAGCTAGAGATGGTTTATTAGTTAAAAGCACTGGCTGCTTTTCCAGAGGACCCAGGTTCAGTCCCCCAGCACCCACAGGGTAGCTACAAACCATCTGTAACTCCAGCTCCAAGGAATGAGATGGCGTCTTCTGGCTTTCGTGGGCATTGAATGCATGAGTCCACTTACATACATGCAGGCAAAAGACACACAAAAATACATTAAAAAAAAAAAAACGTAAAATCCACAGTGTTTAAATCATTCCAGTGCTGGTTTAGATAGCAATTTAAGCAGTAAAGCGGGAAAAAATGTCAAGGAAAAATAAAAGGTAATTCTCAGTTCACAATCTACACTCCCAGGCACACTCCTGGCAGCACAAAAAGGGTTAACAATCCCTTTGAGATGAATGACACTGTTTGGAAACACATCAGGTTCTTTTTTTTTTTTTTCTTTTTAAATCTCACATTGATAACTTTTGTTTATAAAAACTGCCTCCCCCCCACAATTAGGCTGCTGGGAGCAAAGAAGCCAATGAATGACCCATTAGCTTTATGAACGCTATCTGTTTCAGAATTAGACTAACAGATCATCTCCCCAAGAAACGGGAGTTCATGAGAAGACAGCTGTGCGCCAAGCTCTGCACTGGGAATCACACCCTTGGCAAACATATTTATAGTGCATACATGGTTTATTGTCTGGTTAAATTCATGTCCATCTGTTAGAATGGAAGGATTCCTGCCCCAGAGTTGATTAAAGCTGTGACACGTGACAGCTGACAAGCAGCATTGCTGAGAAGGTTAAGTCGTGCTGGCGGGGACAGCACTTCCACTGAGTCTGCCCCGAAGCCATCAGCATCTGTGGATTAACCCTGCTCATTCCAGAGACTCTTGGCTCTGCAGCTCTACGTGAGGATACAAGTTCTGCAGCACATGAAATCTATAAAGGTGTAAATGGCAAAATGCTCACATAAGGAAAGACAACTAGGGAAAAGCCAGGGGCACCAGGGAGTCACAGGTGCCTCTCGTTTCTATGGGGCTGCTCTGCTGGGACAAAGGGTAAGAGTCCAGTCCTGGTCCCAGCAGTTTATGCCACAGTGAGACAGAACACACTTCAAACAAAGAGGAAGGATGAAGCCAGGGTCAGCCCTTTAGTCGTTGGCCTTCCGCACTGGGTTCTGTACTCCTGTACAGAACCCACCCGCTTCTTGCGGTCACTCCTTACTAAACTCCACCAAGTGGCAAGCATCGTCTGTTGGGAGGTTCAGCAATGAAGCCAAAGCCTCGGTGAGCAGATTTACAATGTGGAGTAGCTGGGGAGGACCAACAGGGCACAGCCCACACGACGAAGCCAAAGCCTCAGTGAGCAGATTTACAATGCAGAGTAGCTGGGGAGGACCAACAGGGCATAGCCCACGTGACGAAGCCAAACCCTCAGTGAGCAGATTTACAATGTGGAGTAGCTGGGGAGGACCAACAGGGCATAGCCCACACGATGAAGCCAAAGCCTCGGTGAGCAGATTTACAATGCGGAGTAGCTGGGGAGGACCAACAGGGCACAGGGCACAGGCCACATGACGAAGCCAAAGCCTGAGTGAGCAGATTTATAATGTGGAGTAGCTGGGGAGGACCAACAGGGCACAGCCCACACGACGAAGCCAAAGCCTCGGTGAGCAGATTTACAATGCAGAGTAGCTGGGGAGGACCAACAGGGCACAGCCCACATGACGAAGCCAAAGCCTCAGTGAGCAGATTTACAATGCAGAGTAGCTGGGGAGGACCAACAGGGCACAGGGCACAGGACGAAGCCAAAGCCTCAGTGAGCAGATTTACAATGCAGAGTAGCTGGGGAGGACCAACAGGGCACAGCCCACACGACGAAGCCAAAGCCTCAGTGAGCAGATTTACAATGCAGAGTAGCTGGGGAGGACCAACAGGGCACAGGGCACAGGACGAAGCCAAAGCCTCAGTGAGCAGATTTACAATGCAGAGTAGCTGGGGAGGACCAACAGGGCACAGCCCACACGAGGAAGCCAAAGCCTCAGTGAGCAGATTTACAATGTGGAGTAGCTGGGGAGGACCAACAGGGCACAGGGCACAGGCCACATGACGAAGCCAAAGCCTGAGTGAGCAGATTTACAATGTGGAGTAGCTGGGGAGGACCAACAGGGCACAGCCCACACGACGAAGCCACTGCAGTACTCTGGGAAAAAGGCAGCAGTATAGGGGTGGGGGTGAGGGTGGGGGTGAGGGGCAGGCAGAAAGCTGGGATCTCTAAAATATTATTTTTATTTTATGTGCATGGGTGTATTGCAGGCATGTGTGTAAGTACAGCCTTGTGCAATGCCCTCAGAGGTCACAAGGAAGAGCTGGATCCCCTGAAACTGGAGTTAGACACATTTGTTAGCCACCAGGTGGGTGCTAGGAATTGAACCCAGATCCTCTGCAAGAGCAGCCACCCTGAGCCAGCTCTCCAGCCCACAAAGTGCTGGTATTTTAAGTGTGCATGATGGCTGCACTGGGAAGGGGCACATGGGCTGAGATCTGGAACTGGCCACTGGCAACGTGGGCACCAGAAAGAAGGGACTGCCAGTCAGAGCCAGCAGGGCATGGCGGCCACAGTGGGTGTGGAGTACAGGAGGTGCAGGAGGGTCACGGTGGCAGAGCAGGAGGCAGGCAGTGTAGGGCAGGCCCACCAGGTCCTATGGGTGACAGGGCCTCTGGGCCTGCACTTGAAAGCCAGAGCAGGAGAAGTGTGTGGAGTCAGGAGTTGGGTTTTATAGTTGCTAAGGCTGAAGCAAAAACACAGTTGATATTTACTTACGTGGGTCTTTTTGCGACAGGGTTTCCCTGTAGTCCCAGCTGTCCTGGAACTCGCTATGTAGACCAGATTGGCTTTGAACTCAGAGATCTGCCTGCCTCTGCTTCCCAAGTGCTGGAACTAAAGGCGTGCACCACCATGCCTTTACCAGCTAAATTTTTTTCTTTTTTTTTCTTTTTATTTATTCTTTATGTGTATGAGTGTACTGCCTGCATACAGGTCTGTGTACCCACCCGTGTCGTGCAATGCTGCGGAGGTCAAAAGGTGGCATTAGATTCCCCTGGAACTGGAGTTAAAGACAGCTCTCAGCCGCCATGTGGGTGCTGGGGATCGAACCCAGGCCCTCTGCAAGAGCAGTCTGCACTCTTAACCGCTAGGTCATCTCTCCAGCCCAATTTTTTTTCTTTTAATTACATGCTTGTACACATGACTATAATGTCTGCAGAGTCTAGAAGACGGCATCTGATCCCCTGGAGCTGGAGTTACAGATCGTTAAGAGTTGTGTGATGTGGGTGCTGGGAACTGAACTTACATCTGCAAGCACAGTAGTACATGCTCTCAACCACTGACCCACCTCTTCAGCCCTTATTTTGTTACTCAATTGGGACACTGGAACTGAACTGATTTTTGTCCCCCTAATTCCTAAATGCTAGGATTATAGGCATGCACTACCATGCTTGTATATGTGTGTGTGTATATATATATACATATATATATATTACATATATTAATTTATTTACTTTTTATTATTTTATGTGTATGAGTATATTGCATGCATATATGTAAAGTGCACAGTTGTCATACAAAGCTCATAGAGGCCAAAAGAGGCCATCAGATCTTCTGGAACTGGAGTTATGGACATTTGTTAGCCGCCATCTGCTTATTGGGAACTGAATGTGGGTTCCCAGAAAGTGTATCCAGTACTCTTAACTGTTAAGCCATCTCTCCAGCCTGATATATATGCTTTTTTTTGGGGGGTGGGGGTTGCTGTTTTGTTTTCTTTTATTGAGACAGGGTCTTCCTGTAGCCCCAGCTGGCTATGAACTCACAGAGATCCATCTGCCTCTGCCTCCTCAGTGCTGGGATTAAAGGTGTGTATCACCATGCCCAACATATATGTATTTTTTTTTTGGGGGGGGGTGTCTTTTTGAGACAGGGTCTCCCTTTAGTCCCAGCTGGCCTGGAACTTGCTATGTTAACCAGGCTGGCCTTGAACTCACAGAGATCTGCCTGCCTCTGCCTCTGCCTCTGCCTCCTGAGTGCTTGGATTAAAGGCATATGCCACCAGGCCCAGAATATATGTATTTTTTAGGAACTATTTTTATTTATGTGTCAGTCTATGTGTGTGTGAGTGTATGCCATGTGTGTGTTGGAGGGGGCTGGTATTATAGGTGAATGTGAGCCACAGGTGTGGGTACTGGGAGTCAAACCCAGGTCCTCTGCAAGAGCAGTTAACTGCTAAAGCACCTCTCCATCTCTGGCTGAATGTACTTACCTTTTACAGTTTTATGCAAATGTGTTCCCTGCACATACATGTGGCACATGCATGCAATGCCTGTGGAGGACAGAGAGGGGTTTGGATTCTCTCAAACTGCAGTTATGGGTGGCTGTTAGCAGCCACATGGGTGCTAGAAATCAAACCCGGGTTCTCTGCAAGAGCAGCCAGTGCTCTTAACAGCTGAGCTATCTTTCTACCATCCCATCTTAGATTTTAAAAGCTTTTTAAAAGGTTTTTAAAGAGTTCAGAGTTAAAGAGCCCAACCAAAGCATTAGTGAAATGAGCCAGACTCAGAAAGACAAATACTGCAGGTGTTCCCTTATATGCAGGGTCTAGACTTCTAAAAAATTGTATCTGTGACACAAAAATAGAAGGGAGACTATCTGGTGGGGAGTAGAGGGTCAGGAAGACAATGGGCAAGAAAAAGACAAGCACTCCAAGAATTCCCCCTGTAAGTCTAGACTTATAGGATAGGTACATGTCATGAAGGCAGAGCAGGAAGATGACGAGGGGGACAACAAGGGACATGGGAAGATGGCGAGGGACAACAGAGGGACATGGGAAGATGACGAGGGGGACAACAGAGGATCATGGGAAGATGATGAGGGGGACAACGGGACATGGGAAGATGACGAGGGGGACAACAGAGGCTCGTGGGAAGATGACGAGGGGGACAACAGAGGATCATGGGAAGATGACGAGGGGGACAACAGAGGCTCATGGGAAGATGACGAGGGGGACAACAGAGGATCATGGGAAGATGACGAGGGGGACAACAGAGGCTCATGGGAAGATGACGGGGACAACAGAGAATCATGGGAAGATGACGAGGGGGACAACAGAGAATCATGGAAAGATGACGGGGACAACAGAGAATCATGGAAAGATGACGAGGGGGACAACAGAGGGACATGGGAAGATGAGGGGGACAACAGAGGGACATGGGAAGATGACGAGGGGGACAACAGAGAATCATGGGAAGATGACGAGGGGGACAACAGAGAATCATGGGAAGATGACGAGGGGGACAACAGAAGACATGGAAGGCTAGAGCCAAGAATGAATGTGTCTGAACACTCCTAATGACAGTCATTATTTCCACGGCCGTTTTAAACACAGCAGCAGCAGCAGAGTGAAGCTAGAGCACAGGGGGAGGCAGAGATGGCCACCTTACACACGCCATGTCTGTAGCAGTGGAGCTGCCTGAGGATTTCATGGGGATTTTTAAAGAATACATTTCTTCAAGCTCTCTGGCTTGTGACCAACCCAAGACCAAAGTTGTCATTTATGAAGGTGGCTGAGGGGAAGCCGCTGAGAACAGAGAAGGCCGGGACCTGGACCTGTGTATGAAATGTCCACTGAGAACATAGAAGGCCAGGACCTGGACCAGTGTATGAAATGTCCACTGAGAACAGAGAAGGCCGGGACCTGGACCTGTGTATGAAATGTCCACTGAGTACAGAGAAGGCCGGGACCTGGACCAGTGTATGAAATGTCCACTGAGAACAGAGAAGGCCGGGACCTGGACCTGTGTATGAAATGTCCACTGAGTACAGAGGAGGCCGGGACCTGGACCTGTGTATGAAATGTCCACTGAGTACAGAGGAGGCCGGGACCTGGACCTGTGTATGAAATGTCCACTGAGTACAGAGAAGGCCGGGACCTGGACCTGTGTATGAAATGTCCACTGAGTACAGAGGAGGCCGGGACCTGGACCTGTGTATGAAATGTCCACTGAGTACAGAGGAGGCCGGGACCTGGACCTGTGTATGAAATGTCCACTGAGTACAGAGAAGGCCGGGACCTGGACCTGTGTATGAAATGTCCACTGAGTACAGAGCAGGCCGGGACCTGGACCTGTGTATGAAATGTCCACTGAGAACAGAGAAGGCCGGGACCTGGACCTGTGTATGAAATGTCCACTGAGAACAGAGAAGGCCGGGACCTGGACCTGTGTATGAAATGTCCACTGAGAACAGAGGAGGCCGGGACCTGGACCTGTGTATGAAATGTCCACTGAGAACAGAGGAGGCCGGGACCTGGACCTGTGTATGAAATGTCCACTGAGAACAGAGGAGGCCGGGACCTGGACCTGTGTATGAAATGTCCACTGAGAACAGAGGAGGCCGGGACCTGGACCTGTGTATGAAATGTCCACTGAGAACAGAGGAGGCCGGGACCTGGACCTGTGTATGAAATGTCCACTGAGAACAGAGGAGGCCGGGACCTGGACCTGTGTATGAAATGTCCACTGAGAACAGAGGAGGCCGGGACCTGGACCTGTGTATGAAATGTCCACTGAGAACAGAGGAGGCCGGGACCTGGACCTGTGTATGAAATGTCCACTGAGAACAGAGGAGGCCGGGACCTGGACCTGTGTATGAAATGTCCACTGAGAACAGAGGAGGCCGGGACCTGGACCTGTGTATGAAATGTCCACTGAGAACAGAGGAGGCCGGGACCTGGACCTGTGTATGAAATGTCCACTGAGAACAGAGGAGGCCGGGACCTGGACCTGTGTATGAAATGTCCACTGAGAACAGAGGAGGCCGGGACCTGGACCTGTGTATGAAATGTCCACTGAGAACAGAGGAGGCCGGGACCTGGACCTGTGTATGAAATGTCCACTGAGAACAGAGGAGGCCGGGACCTGGACCTGTGTATGAAATGTCCACTGAGAACAGAGGAGGCCGGGACCTGGACCTGTGTATGAAATGTCCACTGAGAACAGAGAAGGCCGGGACCTGGACCTGTGTATGAAATGTCCACTGAGAACAGAGGAGGCCGGGACCTGGACCTGTGTATGAAATGTCCACTGAGAACAGAGAAGGCCGGGACCTGGACCTGTGTATGAAATGTCCACTGAGAACAGAGGAGGCCGGGACCTGGACCTGTGTATGAAATGTCCACTGAGAACAGAGGAGGCCGGGACCTGGACCTGTGTATGAAATGTCCACTGAGAACAGAGGAGGCCGGGACCTGGACCTGTGTATGAAATGTCCACTGAGTACAGAGAAGGCCGGGACCTGGACCTGTGTATGAAATGTCCACTGAGAACAGAGAAGGCCGGGACCTGGACCTGTGTATGAAATGTCCACTGGACACCAGAAGGTGGTGGCCGTGCTAGAGAACTTGAGTTGTCAACTTGTTAGTGCCTGGGAAGAGGGAACCTCAATTAGGGAAGTTTCCCTAGCAGACTGGCTAGTGGCCATGTCTGGGAGGCATTTTCTTGATAATGTTGAATGACGTGGTACAGCCCACTGTGGGTGGTGCCACCCCTGGGGAGATGGTTCTGGGCTGCATAAGAAAGCGGGCTGAGCCAGGGCAGCAAGCCGTAAGCAGCATTGCTCTGTGGTCAAGGCTTCAGCTCCAGCCTCCAGGTTCCAGCCTGGCTTCCCCTGATGATGGACTGTGGGCTAGAAGCCACATAAACCCTCTCCTTCTCCAAGCTGCCTCTGCTCAGCACTTCATCACAGCAGTAGAGGAGACAAGGACCAACGAAGTGGCTGGGTGCAAAGGTCTGCTGCTCAGGGGGCAGCTGAGTAGGGCTCACCCTGGGAGCAGCGGCATGCATGCAGATCTGAGAAATGAGGACGGACAGACTGCCAAGGGAACCGAGGCTGAGCAGCAGCCTGCAGAGGACCCAAGGCCTCAGCTGCAGAGGCAGAAGCAAGGCCCAAAGAGTATGTCCTGGAGGCCAGGAAAAGACAACAGCAAGCCATGTCCCAGGAGGGCTGAGGGAGTGCCACTAAATTTAGCATCTTGGAGATCAATGATGATTTAAGCAAGAACATTTTTAAAGCAGAGCTATGCACTGAAGCCTCGCTGGAATGGACTTCAGAAAGCATCGCACAGGACAGCCATTTAAAGGAAAGTGGGCATCACAGACTGTTCCCCAGGATCAGAGAACACTGGGAGGATCAACTGGGAGGCAAGACTCTGGACACAAGTGGAGAGAAGCGAAGTGACACAGCAAGGTGGGCAGCAGAAAGACACAGTGTGAAACGTGACGTGAAAGCTGGTCCCCAACCCTGCTGCTGCAATGAAGACCGTGGAAGGGCTGCGGAAGAGTGACAGAGGTGGGCGCTGGCGTACACCTGCAGTGGCTGCACTCAGAGGTAAGGCAGGACAGTCAGGAGTTACAGGCCAGCACTGCTACACGGTGAGACTACCTCTACAAACTAGGAAGGGACAGTCAGGTGTGGTGGCAGCATCTGCACCCCCAGCATTTGACACCTCTACAAATTAGGAAGGGACAGTCAGGTGTGGCGGTACCACCTGCACCCCCAGCATTTGACACCTCTACAAACTAGGAAGGGACAGTCAGGTGTGGGGATACCACCTGCACCCCCAGCAATTGACACCTCTACAAACTAGGAAGGGACAGTCAGGTGTGGCGGCACCACCTGCACCCCCAGCATTTGACACCTCTACAAACTAGGAAGGGACAGTCAGGTGTGGCGGCACCACCTGCACTCTTGGCATTCAGGAGGTGGAGGCAGAAGATTACGAGGTCCAGACCATCCTTGTCCAGCCTGGGAAACGTGAAACTTGTCACAAACAACGACAAGGATGAGGAGGACAACGACAATGATGACGATGACAACACTTGAGCTAAGATTACAATAGCAGCCAACATAGCTGGGGGGTCAGGATCAAAGGACACAGATAACAGGACCACATTTGAGCTCTTCTATCCTAATCTCCATTCAAGACAAGTTTGGAAATTCTGGTTTCTTTAAATCTAATTCTGTATCCTGAGGCAGGCTGGATTTTTTTACTGCTTTTAACAGGACTCTTCTTTTCGGGCTTCTGGGCAGATAACAGTATCATCTTTATTAATTACATCCTCTTTTTCAATTCTTAGACTTTTTATTTATTGCTTCCCATGTTGAACCTCTGGGGCGTACCCTGCTGGGCAATGCTAAATAGTAATAATGGGTAGCTCTGGATTGCTAAACTTCTCAGCTGCGCCACCCAATTCCTTGGCTTCTAGCCACAGGTCCCTACTTAAAACAGAATTAAAGTTAAAAAGCCAATTCTTCAATTCCGGAACACACCCAGCCGGCAGCTCCAGACCAGGAACCTGTCCCCAGCACAGATGGTTCCACTGCACAGCTGAATCCTACTGAGCAGGGTCTTAGCACATAGTCTGAGATGTGTGCATGCATGTTACATTTCTAAAACACATCTGCTCTTTCAATAGTTTTACTGAGATTAAATTCACATATGATATAGTGCAGCAGCTGAAAGTGTCCAATTCACTGGCCTCTGCTCACAAGCACTGGGTATGTGTCAGTACTATCAATTATCCACGTTCACTACTCCAAAAAGGAACTGATGCATGGTGGCCCTGAGGAGCCCACTACATAACTTTTTGCTTACCTGAATGACAGCTCGATGGTAAAGCGCTTGCTCTGCAGGTGCGAGGCCAAGGGTTTGACATAGGGCACCCCTAATCTAATAGGATTAGTTGGATTTTGTTTTTACAATGCTACCTGGTTTATTTACAGTCCATCTTCAATATTCATGGCTGCCTTAACCCCAATTATGCAGACTCACTATAATCTATTGGCAATGATAAAATTAACAAAAATCTATACTTTTAGGGTACATGTAGCTGTCTGTAGAGAGTTGTCAAAAACTCTGCTGTCTGTGCACAAACAGAGTTATAAAAACTTTGGAGGCTGGAGAGATGGCCTAGTGGTTAAGAGCACCGACTGCTCTTGCAGAGGACCCGGGTTCGATCCCCAGCACCCACATGGCGGCTAAGAACCGTCTGTAACTCCAATTCCAGGAGAACTCCAGTTCCAGGGGAATCCGAGACCCTCTTCCAACCTCCGCGGCATTGCACGACACAGGTGCACAGACCTACATGCAGACAGTACGCTCATAAACATACAAAAATAAATAAAATAAAATAAAAAAAAACATAAAAAAACCCAAAACTTTGAGGTGTCCAATGTTTATAAATTCTGGATATAGGCAACCTCTTTTTCCAGTTCTCATGATAAAAATGCTCAGATGACGTAGACAGTATGTAAGGGTCAGTGCAGCACAGTGCAGGGACTCTAGCTCTGCTGCCCATGTGATGGGGCTTCCATGCTGCCTCCGGCACGGAAAGCGAGCTATGTCACTTACCTTTCTGAACCTCAGCTCCTCTTTCATAAAATAAAATGCAGTCTATGTACATGTTCGAGTGTTTCAGGATTCAGACGACCATCTGTACATGATGTGTGTATATATGATGTGCACAGACAGCAATGGCTCAGAACTAACCAGTTCCATGTTCTAGCCACTGGACAAAAGGCAACTTCTGTAAGGAGGTTCAACTGCAGTTCTAATGTCAGTATCATGACACCTTTATAAAACGTTTTAGAAGTTGCCTCCATCAATGCTCTAGAAGAGTTCAAACAGTATTGGAATACTTTTTTTTAAGACTGCATGGTTGTAAAGTTTAGTGGTAGAGCATCTGCCCAGAATCCCCCAGTGAGGGGCTGGGAGTGTAGCTCAGTGGTAGATCCTTAGCCTAGCATGCACAAAGCACTTGGTTTCACCCCCAATGAGGGGAAATCTTTCTCAAAAAATTATATATATATATATATATATATATAAATTAAAATGTATATACATATATGTATATACATTTATATGATGTATATATGTACATACATCAATGGTGCCTGACATTTTTAGATGGAAAGTATTGAGCTTCCCCTTAACTGCTACAGAAATTGTTTTGGGGGGAACCACACTCGGCAATTTCAGTTTTCCTGGAACATACCCATGTTATGTAAGACTTCCAGTTTACATAAGACTCACACTGAATCATCTGATGCCTCTTTCCATGTTGCCTGCAATTCCATGACCTTTATTTCCCAAGGGTTTTATTATATTTAATTATGGGGGTGTGGTATGTGCAGGTGCCTGTGGAAGGTGTCAGAACCCTGCAGCTACTTATAGGTGGTTATGCTGATGTGGGTGCTGGGAACCACACCAGGTCCTCTGAAAGCGCAGCCAGTGCTCTCAAGTACTGAGCCATCTATCCAGCCCCTAATTCGGTCATATTCTACTTCTACCTGAGATCCTCCACCTTTGTGGTTCAATGGACAAGGTCACACTCATGGATGTAGTTTTCACCAAAGGTCTCTGTTCAACTACTTGTTTAGCTTTGCAGCCCCCCCTCCCCAACTCTGACTTTCTAATTTCACAAAGGAATTATTCATTCACATGTACCTTTTTGTTTGTTTGTTTGTTCGTTTGTTTGAGACAGGGTCTCCCTGTAGCCCCAGATATCCTGGAACTTACTATGTAGACCTGGCTGGCCTTGAATTCACAGAGATCCACCTGCCTCTGCCTCCTGAGTGCTGGGATTAAAGGTGTGTGCCACCATGCACAGCCTAAGATGGTTCTTGGCTGCCACGTGGGTGCTGGGAATCAAACCTGCGTCCTCTGCAAGAGCAGTCAATGCTCTTAACCGCTGAAGCCATCTCTCCAGCCTGAAAATTTCTAAACATTCAACTTTAATTTCCCCTGTGATCCAAGAATTATTTAGGAAATACTTCTGAAAAGTAGGGCGTGGTGCCTCATGCCTTTCATCCCAGCACTCAGGAGGCAGAGGCAGGCAGAGTTCTGTGAGATCAAGGCCAGCCTGGTTTACACAGTGAGACCCTGTCTCAAAAAGGAAAAATAAATATTTTTAAGCACTTATCTACCATTTACAAGACCCTAGGTTCAATTCCTAGTGCTACACAGAGTAAAGTTGGGGAGAGATAGAAACTTTAAAAATTTCAAGTAATGGGACTGGAGGGATGGCCCAGCGTTAAGAGCGCCGACTGCTCTTGCAGAGGGCCCAAGTTCGATCCCCAGCACCTATATGGCTGCTAAGAACCGTCTTTAACTCCAGTTCCAGGGAAATCCAACACCCTCTCTGACCTCCAAGACATTGCATGACATGGGTGCACAAACCTACATGCAGACAGCACATTCATACACATAAAAAAGAAAGAAAAAAAGAAAAGCCAGGCATGGTGGCGAACACCTTTAATTCTAGCACTCAGGAGACAGAGGCAGGTGGATCTTTGTGAGTTCAAGGCCAGCCTGGTCTACAGAGTGAGTTCCAGGACAGCTGGGGCTATAGGGAGACCCTGTCTAGAAAAGACCAAATAAATAAATAATAAATATTTTAAAAAATTAAAGTAGTAAGGACTTTTTTTTTTTTTTCCTCTTTTTGAGACAGGGTCTCCCTTTAGTCCCGGCTGGCCTGGAGCTTGCTATATAGACCAGGCTGGCCTTGAACTCACAGATATCCGCCTGCCTCTGCCTCCTGAGTGCTGGGATTATGGATGTTCGCCACCACACCCAACCTTAGCTTCTCTTAACATACACTGATACGCTGTGACTGTGTTATTACACTACATAGCCCCACACTATGCCACTGCACTGCTTATATTCATCTGTGTTGCTCTGCTCTGACAGTAAATGAATCTGAGGTCCACTGACACTGGTTTACATTTCTTTCTTGGATAGGTTAAGTTTTTCCTCTTCTAATTTTTTTTAGGTGCTTTAAAATTTCTTCCCAGGGGAGGAAGGTTGTAGAGTGTTTTGTGTATGATGGAATGACTAAGTTGCCGGGCGTGGTGGCACACGCCTTTAATCCTAGCACTTGGGAGGCAGA
>VZQC01006976.1:755011-772176 GCA_009823505.1 Rhizomys pruinosus
ACCACGGAGCCCCACAGCCTGGACAGCCGCTCCACCACCGAGCCCCACAGCCTGGACAGCCGCTCCACCACCGAGCCCCACAGCCTGGACAGCCGCTTCATCACCGAGCCCCACAGCCTGGACAGCCGCTCCACCACCGAGCCCCACAGCCTGGACAGCCGCTCCATCACCGAGCCCCACAGCCTGGACAGCCGCTCCACCACGGAGCCCCACAGCCTGGACAGCCACTCCACTGCTGAGCCGCATGCACCTCTGTCTTGGGCTCTGCAAACAAGGTTTTTCTCTTTATCCCTTCCTCCTTCCAGATCACTGGAGACTGAAGCCAGGCTTAGGCAGGTGCTCCACCACTGAGCTCCATCCCAACCCTATTTTTACTTTGTTTATGGAGACAGTTGCCAAGGCTGCACTGAACTCACCCTGCAATCCTCCTGCCTCAGCCTCCAGATTCGCCAGCCCAGCCAGCTCTGAAAACAACTTTCAGTAAAAGTAGTGTTTTCATCTTAAAATCTGCATTACCATCACCATAATACAGTACGTATAACAATAACGAAGAAGTCTCCATCTTTCTTTCCAACAGTCACTACTGGGCAGGGATCATTACAACACACTGGCCCCCGACTGACACCTCTCTGCAGCCATGCTAAGCTGCTCCCTTCTGCTCCAGTTCCCAGCCGGATCTCTCAGCAGCTGGACGCCTCCCCAGTTCTTTCCTCCCCTCCCACAACCCCAGCGGTTCAATGAGCTTCAAAGGCGCAGTTATTTACTTAGCAATGATAATGTGCTGGGCATTAAGGGCGAGAACAGGGACTGTGCCCTTTTAGTTTGCCTTGTTTATAATAAAAGGCAGCAGAAAAACAGGCTGCATTTAAAGGCCAATTTAGAGCTAAGGAGTTTACTAAATAAAATATGTATAAAATGCACCAAACACCAGTACCAAGCACACAGCAGACATTCACTAAGAACCTTGAAAAATTTACTATACCTGAAATTTCCCCAAAAGGGAAATAAACTGTAAGACAGTAGGCAATTAACTTTTTAATTGATAAACTGTGCAAAGAGACTACATACAGATTTTTGATGCCGTTCAAGTCAGTATATTTTCCTTCAGTTTTCGAGTTTCCAAGGCTCCTACTTTTCAAATTCTAATACTGCAATAGATATTTCAAACATCACTTTGAAGCCAGGAGTAGTGGTGGAGAGAGGTAACCCCAATGCCTGGGAGGGTGAGAAATATTCAGGGCCAGCCTGGGCTACAATGGAATTACTGGGTCATCCAGGGCTACTCAGTAAGATCTTGTCTCAAAATAAAAAAGTCATTTTGGGGGCTGGAGAGATGGCCTAGCAGTTATAAGCGCTGACTGCTCTTGCGGAGGACCCGGGTTCGATCCCCAGCACTCACATGGCGTCTGAGAACCGTCTGAAACTCCAATTCCAGGAGAACTCCAGTTCCAGGGGAATCCGACGCCCTCTTCTGACCTCTGCAGCATTGCACGACATGGGTGCACAAACTTGCATGCAGACATAACATTCATACACATACAGAAATAAAANAAAAAAAAAAAAAAAAAAAAGAAATTTATGATTCAGGGTGCAGACTTCTCAAATCAGAATAGAACAGGAAGAAAGTATTTACGGTGAAAAATTTGAAGATGAAAATGTTCATTGTAAGCATGATCGGCAGGGTTTGTTGAGCATGGCAAATGCAGGCCCAATACGAATGGCTCTCAGTTCTCTATCACAATAGTTCCAATGCCTCATTTGGATGGGAAACGTGGTGTTTGGTCAAGTGATTAAAGGACTAGGTGTGGTGAGGATGCTTGAAAATGTACAAGTGAATGGTGAACAACCTACCAAACTGCGCATTATTGCAGAATGTGGAGAACTGAAAGAAGGGGATGATTGGAATGGCCCCAAAGATGGCTCTGGTGACACCCATCCAGATTTCCATGAGGATGCGGATAAAATTTTATTAATAACTGAAGACTTAAAGAACATTGGAAATACTTTTTTCAAATCTCAAAACTGGGAGATAGCTATTAAAAATACGCAAAGGTTTTAAGATACGTGGATAGACAGGGGCTGGAGAGATGGCCTAGCGGTTAAGAGCACCGACCGCTCTTACAGAGGACCCAGGTTCGATCCCCAGCACCTACATGGCGGCCGAGAACCATCTGAAACTCCAATTCCAGGAGAACTCCAGTTCCAGGGGAATCCGACGCCCTCTTCTGACCTCCGCGGCATTGCACGACACGAGTGCACAGACCTGCATGCAGACAGTACATTTGTACACACACGGAAATAAATAAAATTAAAAAAAAAAAAAAAAAGATACGTGGATAATTCAAAGGCTGTCATTGAGAAGACAGATACATCTAGACTGCATCCTGTAGCCCTAAGCTGTGTTATGAATATCAGTGCTTGTAAATTGAAGATGTCAAGTTGGCAGGGAGCAATTGACAGTTGTGTGGAGGCTCTTGAAATGGATCCATCAAATACCAAAGTGCTCTACGGAAAAGCTCAAGGATGGCAAGGATTAATATAATATGATCAAGGGGCTGGAGAGATGGCCTAGCGGTTAAGAGCGCCGACCGCTCTTGGAGAGGACCCGGGTTTGATTCCCAGCACCCACATGGCGGCCGAGAGCCGTCTGAAACTCCAATTCCAGGAGAACTCCAGTTCCAGGAGAATCCGAGACCCTCTTCTGACCTCCGCGGCATTGCATGACATGGGTACACACACTTGCATGCAGACAGTACATTCATACACATACAGAAATAAATAAAATTAAAAAAAAATATATATATATATATAATATGATCAAGCATTGGCTGATCTTAAGAAAGCTCAGAAGATCTCCCCAGGAGATAAAGCTATCTAGGCAGAACTGCTTAAAGTCAAACAAAAGTAAAGGTAGAGAAAGACAAAGAGAATGCAGTGTGGGCTGGAGAGATGGCCTAGCGGTTAAGAGCGCCGACTGCTCTTGCAAAGGACCCGGGTTCAATCCCCAGCACCCACATGGCGGCTGAGATCCATCTTTAACTCCAGTTCCAGGGGAATCTGACACCCTCTTCTGACCTCCATGGCATTGCACGACACAGGTGTACAGACCTGTATGCAGACAGTACATTCATACACATAAAGAATAAATAAAAATTTTTTTAAAAGTTTAGAAAAAATAAATAAAAATTAAAAAAAAAAGAGAATGCAGTGTATGCAAAGATGTTTGCTTAGTAAAGATCAAACTTCAGTGCCACACACTGATATGGAAAGGAAATGTAAGAGTTATTATCACATAGGATCCCTGCTGTGTTTCCTGTGCTGGTCTTGTCGTGTGCAGCTGAGAAGTACTGACCTAGGTTCCTCCTTAAAGAAGAAGAAATACAGTGAAGCTCATTTTTTTAAAAATGCTGTTTGCATTTCACAAAGAATGGTGTCTAGCCAACATTTAAACCTTTAAAGTCTCTGGGGCTGGAGAGATGGCCTAACAGTTAAGAGCACCGACTGCTCTTGCTGAGGACCCAGGTTCGATCCCCAGCACCCACATGGTGGCTGAGAACCATCTTTAACTCCAGTTTCAGGGGAATCCGACACCCTGTTCTGACCTCCGTGGCATTGCATGACACGGGTGCACAGACCTACATGCAGATAGTACATTCATACACATAAAAATTTTTTAAAAAAAGAAACCTTTAAAGTCTCACCTAAAATGTTTAGGCTTTGTGAATGATCTAGTCTGTCACAGTTGTGTGTAACCAATGGGCATGGCTCTGTTTCAATAAAACTTTATTCACAAATGTTGAAAAAAAAAAAAAAAGGACTTCAGCTGGGAGTGGTGGCACACCCCTGTAATCCCAACACACAGGAGGTTTTTGAGTTTGAGACCAGCCTGGGCTACTTAGAACCTTGTTCTTGGAGGTTACCTCTAAATTCCCAAAATGAAGACTGGTCTTTGTCCTCTGGTCCTGGGAGGTAGCTCTTCATTTCTGAGTGATGAGTGTCCTTGTTCTGAAGACCTCATGGGAGAGCTTATGCTGACCAGAGACACAGAGCCACTTGTTTCTGCTCAACAGCTGGCCTGCCCTATAACTAACTAGAGGGTCAGGGCTCTGAGCATGAGTTCAGCCCAGAGCTAACAGAAACCCTGGCAGAAACTGCCTACTGGAGCTTAGGGGAGCTGCCCTGGAAACTCATCACGGAGTGCCACACTGATGTACCAAGAGGGAGCAGCAGTCTGACCCCACAAGGACGGGCCGTGGCAGCGCGGACCTGGACTGCCGCCTCTATACGGCACGTCTCTGAATGCCAGAAATCGTCCTAGTGAACAGCCCGTCCTGAGCAGGTGCTGAGGACCTCGGAATTGGTAACCAGATGTTTAGAGATGAAAGTCAGGCCGGGCATGGTGGCGCACACCTTTAATCCTAGCACTCGGGAGGCAGAGGCAGGTGGATCTTTGTGAGTTGCTTCTAAGGGTTCTCCACACTGCTTTCCAAGTGGGCTGTACAAGTTTAATTCCCACCAGCAATGGAGTGAGTGTTCCCCTTTTCCCCACAACCTCTCCACACTGTATCATTCAATGTTCCTGATCCTACCAGTCTTATTGGAGTAAGGTGGTATCTCAGAGTAGTTTTAATTTGCATTTCCTTAATTATCAGAGATGTTGAACACTTCTTAGATGTTTCTCTCTCGGCCATCTCTACACCTCGCTTGTGAAGTATCTATTCAGATCTTTGCTCCATCTTTTGAATGATTCATTTGTTTTCTTTTTCTTTCTTGTTTTTTTGAGAAGCTTTATAATCTGGAAATTAATGCTTTTGGTCAGATGTACTGCTGTGAAGGTTTCTCCCACTCTGTGGGTCTTCTCCTCACTTCCTTTATTGCTTCCTTGATGTACAGAAGCTTTTGAGTTTAGAGGTCCCTTTGTCAATTGTCGATCCTTATTTCTTGTGCAGCTGCTGTCTGATTTAGGAAGTCTTTTCCTACACCTATGTCTTAGTCGGCTGCCAACTTTCTTCTATCACCTCCAGAGTTTGGGGTTTCACGTTGAGGTCTTTGGTCCATCTGGATTTGACCTTTGTACAAGGTGAGAGGTAGGGGTTTAATTTCATTCTTCTACAAGTGGTGATCCAGTTTTGCCACACATTGCTGAAGATGCTGTCTTTTTCCATTGTGTCTTCTTGGCCCCCTTGTCAAATATGAGTGGCTGAAATTGTATGAGCTCGGTTTGGATCTTCAGTTTTTATCCATTGATTGATTCCATCTTATGACTATAGCCATAGTAGAGTTTGATGTCTGGTATATTGATTCCATCTTATGACTATAGCCCTATAGTATAGTTTGATGTCTGGAGTAGCGATCCCCCCCCTGGTATTGCTCTTTTCACTCAGGGTTGCTTTGGCTATTCGGGGTCTTTTGTTTTTCCAATGAAATTGGAGGATTTTTTTTTTCCAGGCCTGTGAGAAACTCTTGGGGATTCTGGATCCAAGGCCCCACAAAAGGTAAGGGCTCCTTGCCTCTAATTTGGTATACCTACAGGAGGAGAGGCAATAGAACCCTGCTGCTGAAAGACCTGGCGTTAACATGGGAGGGATGTATTGAGACCACACATGCAAGTGTACAGATGGCCTCTGGAATGCCAGAGAGTGTTACCAAAGGCATAAACAATAAAGCAAATATGGGTCTCCCTGAGTCAAGCAAGACTCCACCGTCAGCACCAGCTACAACCTCACCTGCCTGGAAATACTGGTGCAGCAGAGGCAAAGCCATGTGCCTGTAGATCCCAAATCTAATGGCTATTGGCTCTCCCCTTGAGAAATAACCCATGGCTGATGCCACAAGCTTACAACATCCTCTACGGTTAGGAGATGTTATAACCACAGTAAGACCCTGTCATTTTAACAGGGGGGAAAATTGTAATTCATGGTTAACATATCCAAACATGTGTCTATGCTAAAGTAACCTACCATAACTATTAGTGCTGCTTAAATACCTATATACTAATTGCTTGTTCTTCATTATTAAGGATCGAAAGGTTATTCCTGGACAAACGGTCAGCCCATGAAAGGAAACAGCCAGAAGTGACCAGAGTCCAAGTCAACAGCTCCAGAGAGAGTGGACTGTGTTTACCTCTGATCCACCTGTGCCCCTGTTCTAAGCCTAGGGAACAACCTGCGGAAGAGGGGGGCGTGGTAGAATGTAAGGGCCTGCGATTGGGGTGAATGGTGAAACTACAGCAATGTAGTCTGGAAACTCTTTTGATCAAATTGATTGAACAAACAACCTGTCACCCCCCACTGGATGGGTGGGGCTGTAGGTGTTTGGGCACAACAGCCTGCAGATAGAGTAGGTTTTGCATGAAGGATGCTTGTACTCATGGATTATCACTTATAAGCTAAAAATGAAAAAAAAAAAAAAAACTGAGAGAAAGATGCAGGACAGTTATGGCATAATGCATGATCTGGGATGGGGTGGGGGGGGGGGGGAAGGGAAATAAGCCTGAACTGAATGGAAAAAAGTATGAATGCACAAAGCATAATAATTAAAAAAAAAAAAAAAAAAAAAGAAAGTTCATGGTCGACAAGCTGTCAGCCCATAAAATAAAAAAAAAAGAAGAAAGATTTACGGTGAAAAATTTGAAGATGAAAATGTTCATTGTAAGCATGATCGGCAGGGTTTGTTGAGCATGGCAAATGCAGGCCCAATACGAATGGCTCTCAGTTCTCTATCACAATAGTTCCAATGCCTCATTTGGATGGGAAACGTGGTGTTTGGTCAAGTGATTAAAGGACTAGGTGTGGTGAGGATGCTTGAAAATGTACAAGTGAATGGTGAACAACCTACCAAACTGCGCATTATTGCAGAATGTGGAGAACTGAAAGAAGGGGATGATTGGAATGGCCCCAAAGATGGCTCTGGTGACACCCATCCAGATTTCCATGAGGATGCGGAAAAAAAAAGTAAAATTTTAATGAGTTACATTAGCTACCACTGGAATGAGTTACATTAGCTGCCACCTGTGGCTTGTACATACCTTACTGGACAGTGAACCTTTATTCCAGAAAGCTCTATGAACAGTGTTGATCTAGATTATTCAAGTAGGAAAATAAATGTCTAGGCAGAGGTCACACTAGGCTTGAGGAATGGGTTTTATGCTGAGGTGATTTGGGGAAAAAGTCAAGTCTGTGCTATGATATTACATGAGGGGCTGGAGAGATGGAGGGGTTAAGAGCACTTGCTGCTCTTGCAGAGGACCTGGGTTGGGTTCCCAGCACCCACATGGCAGATAATAACAAAGTGTCCAGGGGATCGGATCCCCTTCTGTCCTCCAAGGGCAATGCATGCACACGGTGCACTTACATGCAGGCAAAACATACACATAAAAGAAAAATAAAGACATTTTAAAAAGTTTAAAAAGAGATGCCACTTGAATCGAGAGAGAACTCAGTGAGGCACTACAGCTTCTATGGGATGGGTGGTGGGAGGAAGAGACCTGTGACAGGAAATGCCGGCTTGGTGGCTTCCCAGATGGCACCGGAGGCACAGAGATTGGCTGGGGTCCGTTCTTTCCCGTTCTACACACTTCTGACTGAAACAATCTCATCCACACATCTACAAGCTGGTTATACAAAAATGTCCATTTTTCAATAGAGATGGAACTCTTACCTTCAGAGCCATAAATCCAGCTTCCTTTGCTGAAATTCCCTGTCTTTACCTTGACTTCTTTGCAAGTGCCTTCCAAAGACTAAAGAATTCAGCTGGCTTGGGCACTGATGATAGCTTAGTACACAGAGGAGGGGTGGAGTTTGAGCTTGGCGGTGCACCCGGCACCAGCGTTGTGCTTCCTAGCGGCCTCAGTGGAGATGTCACACTGGTCCCCACAAGCCAAGCCCTCCAACCCGCGAACCTGACGTGGACATGGGGGGGGGGAGCGAGTTGGTTGAATTGTTTTAGAATTATTTGCAGATATTGTTCTTAAAACTGCAGAAAATTTTCGTGCATTGTGTATAGGGAAAAAAAGGCACTGGATCCACATGTGGGAAAGTGCTCCATTTTAAAGGCTGCCATTTCCATTGAATTATTAAGAAATTTATTTTCTGATGCAGTCTTTCTGTTGTTGTTCTTTTACTATGCATCCCTCTCCATGAGAAATATTTATATCTGGGTTGTTGGTACTAGCATCCACATATGAGGGACACCATTTGTCATTTGTTTTTCTGGGACTGTGTTACTTCACTTAACATAATGTCTTCCAGCTCCATCCATTTACCTGCAAATTTCATGATGTTGTCCCTCTTTACTGCTGCATAGTATTCCATTGTATACATGTACCACATTTTCTCTATCCACTCGTCAGTTGAAGGGCACCTGGGCTGGTTCCAGCTTTTTGCTATTGTGAACAGAGCTGCAATAAACATAGCTGTGCATGTATCTTTGCAGTAAGTTGTGTCTTGTGGGTATATACCCAGGAGTGGTATGACTGGGTCAAATGGAAGGCTCATTTTGAGTCTTCTAAGGTTCTCCACACTGCTTTCCATAGTGGGCTTCACGAAGTTTAATCTTCCCACCAGCAATGATGAGTGTTCCCCTTTCCCCACAACCCTCCACACTTGTAGCATTCATGGTTCCCTGACCTACCTGCAGTCTTAATTGGGAGGTAAGGTGTATCTCAGAGTAGGTTTTATTTGCATTTCCCGTAATTATTCATTATTAGTATGTTGAACACTTCTTAAGTGTGTTTTTCTCGGCATCTCTAACTCCGTCCTCTGGTGAAGTCTCTATTCTTAAATCACGATCTTGCTCCATCTTTTTGAAATGATTCATTGGTGTTTTCTTTCTTCTTTGTTTTTTGAGAAGCTTTGTAACTCTGGAAATTAATGCTTTGGTCAGATGTATCTGCTGTGAAGGTTTCCTCCCACTCTGTGGGTCCTTCTTCTAACTTTCCTTTATTGCTTCCTTCAGATGTACAGAGTTCTTTGAGTTAATGAGCGTCCATTTGTCAATTGTCGATCCTTATTTCTTGTGGCAGCTGCTGCTCTGATGTAGGAAGTCTTTTCCTACACCTATGTCTTAGTCCTGCTGCCAAGCTTCTCTCTATCACCTCCAGAGTTTGGGGTTTCACGTTAGGTCTTTGGTACATCTGGAGTTGACCTTTGTACAAGGTGAAGGTAGGGGTTTATAATTTCATTCTTCTACAAGTGGTGATCCAGTTTTGCCAGCACCATGCTGAAGATGCTGTCTTTCTTCCATGTGGTACTTCTTGGCCCCCTTGTCAAATATGAGGTGGCTGAAATTTTAGGAGCTCAGGTTTGGATCTTCAGTTTTATTCCATTTGAGTTGATTCCATCTTAGACTATATAAGCAATAGAGATAGTTTGATGTCCTGGTATAGTTGATTCCATCTTATGACTATAGCCCCTATAGTATAGTTTGATGTCTGGTATAGCGATCCCCCCCCTGTATTGCTCTTTTCACTCAGGGTTTGCTTTGGCTATTCGGGGTCTTTTGTTTTCCAAAAGAAATTGAGGATTTTTTTTTCCAGGCCTGTGAAGAAACTCTTGGGGATTCTGGATCCAAGGCCCCACAAAAGTAAGGGCTACACCTTGCTCTAAGTTGGGATAACCTACAGGAGGAGAGGCAATAAGACCCTGGCTGCTGAAGACCTGGCGTTAACATAGGGAAGGGATGTATTTGAGACCACCATGCAAGTGTACAGATGGCCTCTGGAATGCCAGAAGGTGTTACCAAAGGCCCAAACCAATAAAGCAAATTATGGTCTCCCTGAGTCAAGCAAGACTCCACCGTCAGCACCAGCTACATCCTCACCTGCCTGGAAATACTGGTGCGCAGAGGCAGCCATATGTGCTGTAACTCCCAAATCTAATTGGCTATTGGCTTCTCCCCTTGGAGAATAACCATGGCTTGATGCCACAAGCTTACATACATCCTCTACAGGTTAGGAGATGTTATAAACCACAGTAAGACCCTGTCATATAACAGGGGGGAAAATTGTAATTCATGGTTAACATATCCAAACATGTGGTCTATGCTAAAGTAACCTACCATAACTATTAGTGCTGCTAAATACCTATATATTAATTGCTGTTCTTCATTAGAGGATCGAAAGGTTTATTCCTGGACAAACGGTCAGCCCATGAAAGGAAACAGCCAGAAGTGACCAGAGTCCAAGTCAACAGCTCCAGAGGAGTGGACTGTTTTACCTCTGATCACCTGTCCCCTGGTCTAAGCTAGGGGAACAACTGGGAAGAGGGGTGCGTGGTAGAATGTAAGGGCCTGCGATTGGGGTGAATGGTGAAACACAGCAATGTAGTCTGGACACTCATTTGATCAACTTGATTGAACAAACAACTGTCACCCCCCACTGGATGGTGGGGCTGTAGGTGTTTTGGGCACAACAGCCTGCAGATAGGTTTTGCATGAAGGATGCTTGTACCATGGATTATCACTTATAGCTAAAAATGAAAAAAAAAAAACTGAGAGAAAGATGCAGGACAGTTATGGCATAATGCATGATCTGGGATGGGGTTGGGGGGGGGGGGAAGGGAAATAAGCCTGAACTGAATTGAAAAAATGTATGAAATGCACAAAGCATCAATAAAAATTAAAAAAAAAAAAAAAAAAAAGAATTTAAATGATTCAGGGTGCAGACTTCTCAAATCAGAATAGAACAGAAGAAAGTATTACGGTGAAAAATTTGAAGATGAAAATGTTCATTGTAAGCATGATCGGCAGGGTTTGTTGAGCATGGCAAATGCAGGCCCAATACGAATGGCTCTCAGTTCTCTATCACAATAGTTCCAATGCCTCATTTGGATGGGAAACGTGGTGTTTGGTCAAGTGATTAAAGGACTAGGTGTGGTGAGGATGCTTGAAAATGTACAAGTGAATGGTGAACAACCTACCAAACTGCGCATTATTGCAGAATGTGGAGAACTGAAAGAAGGGGATGATTGGAATGGCCCCAAAGATGGCTCTGGTGACACCCATCCAGATTTCCATGAGGATGCGGATAAAATTTTATTAATAACTGAAGACTTAAAGAACATTGGAAATACTTTTTTCAAATCTCAAAACTGGGAGATAGCTATTAAAAATACGCAAAGGTTTTAAGATACGTGGAAGACAGGGCTGGAGAGATGGCCTAGCGGTTAAGAAGCACCGACCGCTCTTAAGAGAGCGCCAGGTTCGATCCCCAGCACACTACATGGCGGCCGAGAACAATCTGAAACTCCAATTCCAGGAGAACGCACAGTCAGGGAATCCGACGCCCTCTTCTGACCTCCGCGGCATTGCACGACACGAGTGCACAGACCTGCATGCAACATTACATTTTGTACACACACGGAAATAAATAAAATTAAAAAAAAAAAAAAAAAAGATACGTGGATAATTCAAAGGCTGTCATTGAGAAAACAGATAAATCTAGACTGCATCCTGTAGCCCTAAGCTGTGTTATGAATATCAGTGCTTGTAAATTGAAGATGTCAAGTTGGCAGGGAGCAATTGACAGTTGTGTGGAGGCTCTTGAAATGGATCCATCAAATACCAAAGTGCTCTACGGAAAAGCTCAAGGATGGCAAGGATTAATATAATATGATCAAGGGGCTGGAGAGATGGGCCTAGCGGTGTAAGAGCGCACGACCGCTCTTGGAAGGGGACCGGGTTTGATTCCCAGCACCCACATGGCGGCCGAGAGCCGTCTGAAACATCCAATTCAGGAGAAACTCACATTTCCAAGGAATCCCAGCCCCTCTTCCTCTGACCTCCGCCGGCATTGCTGACATGGGTACACACACTTGCATGCAGACAGTACATTCATACACATACAGAAATAAATAAAATAAAAAAAAATATATAATATATAGAATAGATCAAGCATTGGCTGATCTTAAGAAAGCTCAGAGATCTCCCCAGGAGATAAAAGCTATCTAGGCAGAACTGCTTAAAGCTCAAAAAGTAAAGGGAGAGAAAGACAAACGAGAAGCTGGGAATAGGGCGGAGTGAATAAAGAGCGCGACTGCTCTTGCAAAGGACCCGGGTTCAATCCCCAGCACCCACATGGCGGCTGAGATCCATTCTTTAACTCCAGGTCCAGGGGAAATCTGACACCCCTCTTCGGACCTCCATGGCATGTGCACGACACAGGTGTACAGACCTTATGCAGACAAGTACANATTATGTATATATAGAATATGATCAAGCTATTGGCTGATCTTAAGAAAGCTCAGAAGAATCTCCCCAAGGAGATAAAAGCTATCTAGGCAGAACTGTCTTTAAAGCTCAAACAAAATAAAGGTAGAGAAAGACAAAGAGAATGCAGTGTGGGCTGGAGAGATGGCGCTTGGCGTTAAGAGGAGCGCGACTGCTCTTGCAAAGGACCCGGGTTCAATCCCCAGCAGCCCACATGGCGGGCTGAGATCCATTCTTTAACTCCAGTCTCCAGGGGAATCATGACACCCTCTTCTAGACCTCCATGGCATTGCACGACACAGGTGTACAGACCGTTATGCAGACAAGTACATTCATACACATAAAGAATAAATAAAAAAATTTTTTAAAAAGTTTTAGAAAAAAAAATAAAAATTAAAAAAAAAAGAGAATGCAGTGTATGCAAAGATGTTTGCTTAGTAAAGATCAAACTTCAGTGCCACACACTGATATGGAAAGGAAATGTAAGAGTTATTATCACATAGGATCCCTGCTGTGTTTCCTGTGCTGGTCTTGTCGTCGTGCAGCTGAGAAGTTACTGACCTAGGTTCCTCCTTAAAGAAGAAGAAATACAGTGAAGCTCATTTTTTAAAAAATGCTGTTTGCATTTCACAAAGAAGGTGTCTAGCCAACATTTAAACCTCTTAAAGTCTCTGGGGCTGGAGAGATGGCCTAACAGACATTAAGAGCACCGTGGACTTGCTTCTTGCTGAGGACCGGCCCAGGTTCGATCCCCAGCACCCACATGGTGGCTGAGAACCATCTTTAACTCCAGTTTCAGGGGAATCCGACACCCGTGTGTCTGACCTCCTGTGGCATTGCCATGACACGGGTGCACAGACCTACATGCAGATAGTACAGTTATGACACATAAAATTTTTAAAAAAAGAAACCTTTAAAAGTCTCACCTAAAATGTTTAAGGCTTTGTGAATGATCTAGTCTGTCACAGTTGTGTGTAACCAATGGGCATGGCTCTGTTTCAATAAAACTTTATCACAAAATGTTGAAAAAAAAAAAAAAGGACTTCAGCTGGGAGTGGTGGCACACCCTGTAATGCCCAACACAACAGGAGGATTTGAAGTTTGAGCCAGCCTGGGCTACTTAGAACCTTGTTCTTGGAGGTTACCTCTAAATTCCCAAAATGAAGACTGGTCTTTGTCCTCTGGTCCTGGGAGGTAGCTCTTCATTTCTGAGTGATGAGTGTCCTTGTTCTGAAGACCTCATGGGAGAGCTTATGCTGACCAGAGACACAGAGCCACTTGTTTCTGCTCAACAGCTGGCCTGCCCTATAACTAACTAGAGGGTCAGGGCTCTGAGCATGAGTTCAGCCCAGAGCTAACAGAAACCCTGGCAGAAACTGCCTACTGGAGCTTAGGGGAGCTGCCCTGGAAACTCATCACGGAGTGCCACACTGATGTACCAAGAGGGACAGCAGTCTGACCCCACAAGGACGGGCCGTGGCAGCGCGGACCTGGACTGCCGCCTCTATACGGCACGTCTCTGAATGCCAGAAATCGTCCTAGTGAACAGCCCGTCCTGAGCAGGTGCTGAGGACCTCGGAATTGGTAACCAGATGTTTAGAGATGAAAGTCAGGCCGGGCATGGTGGCGCACACCTTTAATCTCTAGCACTCCGGAGGCAGAGGCAGGTGGATCTTTGTGAGTTCAAGCCAGCTGATCTACAAGAGCGAGTTCCAGGACAGCTGGGCTACAGGGAGACCTGGGTCTCGGAAAAGGACAAGAAAAAAAAAAAAGGAGAAGAAGAACGAAGAAAAAAAAAAAAAAAAAGGAAAGAAAAAGAAATGAAAGTCACCTATGGATTGTCACCTGCAGATTTCCAAACTTGCAAGAGGAGTCGGAAGCGAGGGGAGGATCAGAGAGGACGGGGCTCCCAACCTGGGAGGTTTGGCCTAACTCTGGGTATTCACAGGATTTTGTCAATGACCCTCCTGTCCTGTCAGTCAGGGCATCAAACATCATTCTGAGTCAACTTCCTAGAAAGTTCTGACTGACCAGAACTCTCTCCCAGTCCTTCGAGCCTACCAACAGCTACACAGTGGGACTGTGATCTGAAGTTCTCTGAAGAAGCCACATCTGTGTTGAGGATCCTGCAGACAATGAGTGACCAGAACTCTCTACCTGTGAAAAGAAAGAGAGCCTACTGCAGACCCAGGGTCTGTGAAGAGAGAGAGCCTGCTACAGACCCAGGGCCTGTGAAGAGAGAGAGAGAGAGAGCCTGCTGCAGACCCAGGGCCTATGAAGAGAGAGAGCCTGCTGCAGACCCAGGGCCTGTGAAGAGAGAGCCTGCTGCAGACCCAGGGCCTGTGGAGAGAGAGAGAGCCTGCTGCAGACCCAGGGCCTGTGAAGAGAGAGAGAGCCTGCTGCAGACCCAGGGCCTATGAAGTGAAGAGAGAGAGCCTGTGCAGACCCAGGGCCTGTGAAGTGAAGAGAGAGAGCCTGCTGCAGACCCAGGGCCTGTGAAGAGAGAGAGAGAGCCTACTGCAGACCCAGGGCCTGTGAAGAGAGAGAGAGAGCCTACTGCAGACCCAGGGCCTGTGAAGAGAGAGAGCCTACTGCAGACCCAGGGCCTGTGAAGAGAGAGCCTGCTGCAGACCCACGGCCTGTGAAGAAAGAGAGCCTGCTGCAGACCCAGGGCCTCTGAAGAGAGAGAGAGCCTACTGCAGACCCAGGGCCTGTGAAGAGAGAGAGCCTACTGCAGACCCAGGGCCTGTGAAGTGAGAGAGCCTGCTGCAGACCTAGGGCCTGTGAAGAAAGAGAGCCTGCTGCAGACCCAGGGCCTCTGAAGAGAGAGAGAGAACCTACTGCAGACCCAGGGCCTGTGAAAAGAGAGAGCCTGCTACAGACCCAGGGCCTGTGAAGAGAGAGCCTGCTGCAGACCCAGGGCCTGTGAAGAGAGAGCCTGCTGCAGACCCAGGGCCTGTGAAGAGAGAGAGCGAGCCGGCTGCAGACCCAAGGCCTGTGAAGAGAGAGCCGGCTGCAGACCCAGGGCCTGTGAAGAGAGAGCCTGCTGCAGACCCAGGGCCTGTGAAGAGAGAGCCTGCTGCAGACCCAGGGCCTGTGAAGAGAGAGCCTGTTGCAGACCCAGGGCCTGTGAAGAGAGAGCCTGCTGCAGACCCTACCTCCACACGCCCTGCTCACACCCTACCTCCACATGAGCTGTTCACTCCCAGCTCCAATGAGGCCCCTAGTCACTCACCATCCTTCTTGATATTCACCAAAACTTGCTTGTTTTGTGTCGGACTTCTCCCCTACCAACTCCCATGCTACGTTCCCAGGGCTTACAGGCATCCCTGGCCCACAGAAGACAATCATTTAGTGGCTATTTGGGTTTCTCTGAACCTGCTGAACTGGGCTGTGTCAGCACACGGCCTGAGTTGCAGGTCTATCCTCCTCAATCCACTCTCCACAATGAGGCCTGATACATCTTTGCAGGACGATGTGCTGGATAGGCTGAGTGTCAACTTGACACACCTGGGTTGAGGGAGCCCGAATTAGGAAATTTCCTCCATTGGACTGGCCCATGGCCATGTCTGTGGAGTCCTGTCTTGATTGTTGGGTGATGTGGGAGGGCCCAGTCCACTGTGGGTGGTGCCACCCCTGGACAGATGGTTCTGTACTATATAAGAAAGCAGGCTGAGCATGGGCCAGGGGAGCAAGCCTTCAGTAAGCAGCGTTCCTCCATGGCCTGTGCTTCAGCTCCTGCCTCCAGGTTCCCGCCCTGAGTTCCGACCTTGGCCTCCCTCAGTGATGAACTGTGTAATCCTAGGGATGTGAGTTGAATAAACCCTTTACTGGTTTTATCAGTGTTTTATCTCAGCAATCGAAGAGAAACTAAAATAGACGATGTCACTGCCACTGTGTCAGACACAGAGCTCTCTTCTGCACTCAGACAGCTCTTTCTCTCCAACAGGAGCATGGGTCCTTCATAGTCTGCTGTTTCAACATCTGGTCCACCCTCTCTCCCCATCCACTCATTCTCCAGCCACACTGTGCTGCTGCCCACACTTTTAACCCCCAGGTCTCCCTTGCCTCCTGGACACAGGCACATGTCCCTACCCTGTGACATTCCTCTCTCTTCCCTGGGCAACCTCCTTAACCACCACTTCTTTTTTATTTTTATTTTTTTTTTTTTTAGTCTTTTCAAGACAGGGTCTCCCTGTAGCCCCAGCTGTCCTGGAACTCGCTCTGTAGACCAGGCTGGCCTTGAACTCACAAAGATCCGCCTGCCTCTGCCTCCCAAGTGCTAGGATTAAAGGCGTGCGCCACCACGCCCGGCTTAACCACCACTTCTACAAAATCTTCCTCGATCCTCCCCAGCCCTGTTAGGCTGCCACTCCAGTGCGCTTCCCTGGAACATCGATATGCTGAAGTGGGATGTGTGCCACTGTCTAAATACTTGCCTGTCTCCTTCTCAGGAGTATGAGCTATGTGGAGACAGGCAAGTATGATATGCAGTGGTACTGCTACCACCAACCACGGTACCCGCTGCATGCTGTCACTGCCTAATATATATTTACCTAATTCATTCAGTACACTGGAAAATCAGAAGTCTTTGTTATTGCTTCCAAGAACCCCAAAGAAATTAATTCAATGTTACCCAAGCAGGTGCTCAGTCAACACTGAGCAAAAGTAAGATTTCTTGAACCCAGGCAAAACAGAAAAAGGCCAAAGATGCTAAGTATCTTAATGATAGGGTACAATTATTTAAAGATACGAGCAAGGCCACTCATCAGCACTAAAAGCCAAACCGAACAGTGAGCAATTATGATCTCTTTCAACATATATTCTTGCTACACGATTACTAACATTTAACTTTGGCTATGAAGTTGCACAGATGATGAGTGTTTCAGCTTTTACTCAAAACTAAGATATTAATGTACATAAATAAGCACTAATCTGCTTCATTCTAAGTTACCTATTCA
>VZQC01006976.1:773917-800859 GCA_009823505.1 Rhizomys pruinosus
CAAAAAAAAAAAAAAAAAGAAAATTACTAGTAGTTGAGCGGAGCTTCAGCAAAACTTAAACTCCTGAAAAGGACAAAAATCAATTTCCTTTCTCTCTTTTACTTTTCTTCTTGTGTGTGTGTGGGGGGATAGACATGCATACACGTGCACACATGTGGATACATGTGGAGGTCAGAGGTCAGGCATGAGGGTCTTACTCAAAAGCTGTCTGTCCCTCTTGTTTTCTATGAAAGAATTTCTCGATGAGAACCTGGGATTTTTAGGGTGTGCCAGCATGCCCAGCTGCTCACGGGATGCTGGAGATCTGAGCTTGGATCCATGCTTCTGTAGCAAGGACTTTAAACAACAAATCATGCCCCTAGTGTTTTGTTTTCAAACAGGGTCTTGCTATATAGTCCAGGTTAACCTCGAACTCACTACCCTTCTGCCTAGTGCAGAGACCAGGTAGATGCTACTTTACCAGTAGCAAAACTCATTTTATTTAAGAAATTCTGATGTGCTGCTTTAAAATAATGAATGCAGAAGATTTTTAATCCTAAATCAAATCTTTTGAGATTGAATATTCTGCCCCCCCCCACACACACACACAGCCCAGTCTAGCCTCTGAATTCCACATCTTCCTGCCTCCACTGCTCAAGTACTGGGCTTAGAGACAGGCACTACCACGCCAGGCTAAGAGGTTAGATTAGATTCTTTATGGTCAAACTGTGTGTCACTTTCATCTATGTAGCTAACTAGGAGAAACACGGGTGAATAAACCACACGATGGTCAGAGACACGTCATACCTTAATATTGGAAAACCACAAATCATTCTCGTGCAAGGTAGCCAGGTAGACAGACGTGAGAAGTCCAATGCAAAGAGCGACGGTTCCACCAACCGCAAATGACAGGATCTTCCAAAACCTTTTGTAGCCACAACCTTCAAGAAAAGCCAGAGGAGGAGACAAGTGACAATTCAACTGTTCTCGGGCTCTACCTAGAGGAAATTCCAGCTCCCCTCAGTGGTGAGGCCTTTCCTGTCGCTGTTAGGGACCCCTTTATGTCACTCCTCAGACTTGGTTCTCCCGCCTGTCCCCTTCCCCCACCTTGCCCCTTTTTCTGAGATGGTATCTCATAGTGTAGACCAGGCTGCTCTCCAACTCCTGGGCTCAAGCGTTCTTTGTGCCATGAGTTCCCAAGCAGCTGGGGCTACAGGCGCACACCTCCGTGTGCCTAGCTTTTCTTCTTGTCGCAGTTTTTACCATTCTGTAGCTAAGAGTTCACATGTTCACTTTGCTAACTAGAACAAGAGTTCTGCAAGGACAAGGACACTATCTTAGTCATCTTTAATGCCCAGGGCCTGTGTCTGGTGTGGCTAGACAACTAGAAGTTATAAAGTTTGGTAAGTAGAGAAACAAGCGGTTTACAAGTCTAGAATGAAAACAACCTTGTAAATGGCTGGCTTCTAATCTGTCATCTATTCATTAAAAACTACCAAAAAACTTGATTACTTCAGACTTTTTTTGGGGGGGAGGGGGCATGCCACCACACCTGACTTCTTCAGACTTAAAAAAAAAAAATCCATTAGAGGGCTGGAGAGATGCTCTTACAGACAACCCAGGTTCCAGCACCCACTGGCTGGATAACAATTGTTAAGTCCAATTCCAGGGGATCTGATACCATCTTCTAAATCCACAGGCATGCACAGAGGTAGTACTTTTAAACACATGCAAACAAAACACTCATAAATAAATATTCACGGGAAAGGAGGCTGGAGAGATGGCTCAGTGGTTACGAGCACTTGCTGCTCTTGCAGAGGACCTGACTTCAGTTCCCAGGACTCACATCAAGTGGCCCATAAACTCTTGTCACTCCAGCCCCAGGGGATCTGATGCCCTCTTCTGGCCTCTGCAGGCATCTGCACTCACATGTGTACACACACACACAGAGGCACATACACATATATATAATTAAAATAAAAACAAATCAGGAGAAATAATTTTGTGTGTGTGTGTGTGTGTGGTTCTTAGCCTCAGCCTTTAACCGCTGCGCTATCCCCACAGCCCGGGGGAAATAATATAACATAAAGTAAAAGACATATAAACTAGGAAAACCGTAAATATAGGATTTTTTTCTTTTTTTTTTTTTGGCCTTTTCAAGACAGGGTCTCCCTGTAGTCCCAGCTGTCCTGGAACTCACTCTGTAGACCAGGCTGGCCTTGAACTCACAAAGATCCACCTGCCTCTGCCTCCCAAGTGCTAGGATTAAAGGCGTGCGCCACCACGCCCGGCTTAAATATAGGATTTTTAAGGAGAACAAAAACTGATGAATGTTCTAAGAGGACAGAGCCTGGCATGGACAATGAACAAAAGGAAGAAATGGCCAATAATATATATAACAGAAGATGATCAAATTCATGCAAATTCACTAGCATTGAGGAAACAAAAATAATTACAAATGAGTTATATTCAAAAAAAATTGGGGGCAGGAGGCTGGGCATTGTGGCGCAGGCCTTTAACTCTATCACTTGGGAGGCAGAAACAGATCGATTACTGTGAAACTGAGGCCAGCCTGGGATGGTCTACACAGAAAGAGGCCAGCTGGAGCCACATAGTGAGACCTTGTCTAAAAAAAAAAAAGTGGGGGGGGAGCTGGAGAGATGGCCTAGAGGTTGGGAGCGCCAACTGCTCTTGCAGAGGACCTGGGTTTGATCCCTGGCACCCACTTGGCGGCTGAGAACTGTCTTTAACTCTGGTTCTGGGGGAGTCCGGCGCCCTCTTCTGACCTCTGTGGTGTTGCATGACACCGGTGCACCAACCTGCATGCGGACAGTGCATTCATGCACATACAAAATGAATAAAGTTTAAAGGAAAAGAGAATTAAAACAAAAAAAAAAACAAAAAAAAAAACAAAGAAAAAACAACAACAACAAAAAAACACTTGACCAGGGTCTGCAGAGATAGCTCAGTAGTTAAGAACACTGGCTGCTCTTCCAGAGGACCCAAGTGTGGTGGCAGGCAGCTAGCTAATAACCACCGCTAACTCTAGCACCAGGGTATCTGACATCTTCTTCTGGTCTCCACAGGCACTACAAAAACATGGTCCACTTACATACCTAAAGGCAAAACATCCATACATAAATAAAACCTCTTAGGGGCTGGAGAAATGGCTCAGTGGTTAAGAGCACTGGCTGCTCTTGCAGAGGACCCAGGTTCAGTTCCCAGCACCCACACAGCAGGTAACAACTACACATTAACTCCAGTTCCAGGGGATTAGATGCCCTCTTCTGACCTCTTTACAAATTGCACAACATGGGTACACTTACATACACGCAGGCAATACACTAATACACACAAAAATAAAAAATAAAAGTACTTTTTTCAAAATAAAATAAAGCTAGGCGTGGTGGCGCACGCCTTTAGTCCCAGCACTCAGGAGGCAAAAGCAGGCCTGAGTTCAAGGCCAGCCTGGTCTACATAGTGAATTCCAGGCCAGCTGGGGGTACAGGGAGACCTTGTCTCAAAAAGACAAAAGAAAAAAAAAAAAGCTAATCTGCAGGCTGAGGGTGTGGCTCAGTGGTGAAGCACTTGCCTAGTGTGCTCAAGTCCCCGAGGTCTCTACACCCAGCACCACAAGAGTGTGAAAGACACAGAGCTTAAGTACACTTTGGGTATTTAAAAAAGATACACATCTTCAAATGTGGCTGGTAGGAGGATAAACTGATACCCCTCTAGAACTCAGTAGAGCATCAGAAGTAAAAAGCCATCAGAACAAATAACACCATTCCATCAGGCATTCCAAATCCAGTAAAAAATCCCAAGGAGATAGTTTGCAGGCAACGTGTGGCCATAAGGAACTGACTGCAGTTTTCCTCACATTAGATGGTTAGAAACCCACCTTAATATTCAACACAGTCATGCAATGGCATCTCAGGTGCTAATAATATTTCTTAAATATATTGACTGACTCATAAAATGTTCAGAACATAACTGAGAAGCAGCAACTTTGCAAACAGCGCATGGATTTCAATTTTTGTACAACTGCATCTGAGTGCTTGAGGGTAACCGTGTGCAGACAGCGACATTTAGACAGCAAGATAAACACTGTCATCTGTTCATCTGCACTGCTCTTGGGATGGGTACGTCAGAAAAAGTATTTTTTCCTTCTTTTTCATGTTTCTTTAGTTTTCAGGGTTTTTTTTTCCTGACATGAATAAATATTATTTATTTTGTTAAAATAAGCAGTCTTCAAACTTGTGTTTTTTAATTTTAGATGTAAATTATTTTAAATTATGTCTACGTGTGTGTGTGGGGGGGTGTATGTGGGTGTCCTTGGAGGCCAGAGGCATTGGACACTCTTGGAGCTGGAATTGCAGGAGGTTGCCAGTCATCTGATGTGGGTGCTGGGTACTGAACTCCAGTCCTCTGGAAGAGCAGTATGTGCTCTTAACCACTCAGTCATCTCTCTAGCCCCAGTTTTTTTAATTTAAAAGAAACACTGTAACATGAATTTGCACTGCAAGATGTTTTCAGAGACTATTCTGAATGCTCTAAAACGCATTAGCTCCCATCAGGCTGACCTGACTAGCTCCAATACAGACGTGCTTTTTTTTTTATTTATTTTTTTTTTTATTTTATGTGTGTGAATGTACTGTCTGCACGTAGGTTGGTGCACCCATGTTGTGTAATGCCAAGGAGGTCAGAAGAGGGTGTTGGATTCCCCTGGAACTGGAGTTAAAGATGATTCTCAGCTGCCATGTGGGTGCTGGGGATCGAACCCAGGTCCTCTGCAAGAGCAGTCGGTGCTCTTAACCACTGAGCCATCTCTCCAACCCACAGACGTTCTTCTAACTTTACTCAGTAGCTTTCTGCTTATCTACTAGCTCTGGCTACTAAGAATGAACAGGGCTGTGAAGGCCATAATCCTATCAGATACCTCAAAATGACTAATCAGTGTGGGACTGTTCATACTTACTTTTATTTTATTATTATTTTTTTTTTTTTGTCTTTTTTGAGACAGGGTCTCCCTTTAGTCCCAGCTGGCCTGGAGCTCACTTTGTAGACCAGGCGGGCCTTGAACTCACAAAGATCCACCTGCCTCTGCCTCCCAAGTACTAGGATCAAAGGCATTTGCTGCCACGCCTGGCTTAAAGATGGTTCTTAGCCTCCATGTGGGTGCTGGGAATCGAACCTGGGTCCTCTGCAAGAGCAGTAGGTGCTCTTAACCGCTGGGCCATCTCTCCAGCCCCATGCTTACTTTAAAAATCCTTAACCATGTTGAATCACAAGAGGTTCCATTGGTTGCTTAGCAAGAGTTCAAAATCGCATAATTCACCTCACCCTATTTCCTGTCTTCCCTTCTTACCCCCACAAAACAGCAACAGGAATTTGTCTGAAGAGTACAGAAATTTTCATTTATTTTTCAATAATGAAATGAAAGACTCGCCCAAGATAAGGTTGCCTGGAGAGAACAGCACACACACACACATACACACACACACACACACACACACACACACACACACACAAACACCAGCAAAGTTAAGAGAAACAGACTAAAATCTGAGGGGGAACAGGGGAGAAGAATCACTCTACAGAGTCAAAGCATCAGGCAGGCATTTTTGTAAGTTAATCAACAGACAACTTACACAGGATTTTCAAACTCTTACTGATCACAGTCATAAAAACCAACATCATTAAGCTACAATCAGAATATCAGGGTGCTGGAACAACTTTCCTTAGGATGAAATCTCACCAAATTTGTATCCTATTGGAATACGATATTTTAATGCGCAAAGATAAAAGCAATCCAAAAAGCTGCTTTAATTTAAGTCACCTACCAGATGGCAATTTGTTTTCCAACTTTCCATCTCCTTTCTGTGCTGGAAGATCCTCTGAAACTTCTAAGGTTTTTATCTCTTTTCTTTGCCGAATGTACATCATGGTGTCAAAGACTTATATGCATTTTCCTTCCATTCCCTCCTGCAAATAACAAAGATAAAATGGCCCGTTGAATATATCGGCTCCCTCTGCCCCCAATACACCCATCAAGGCCCTCTGTGCGTGAATGACTTGGGTAGTGCTCCCTCTTAACACACCCTCCCATCCAGATTTTAATCAGCCTTCAAAGCCAAACACGCACCCCCAATAGATAACAATACATTATGTTTAACTCAACCATATTTATGAAGCACCTGTCCTCCCAGCAGACACTGCCAAGAGTCAGGAACACAGGTGAACCCCAAGAAGCCCAGCCTGTCTTCCAGGAAGCCATCTTGGATGCTCCAAGGTTCGTGGTCTTTTCCTTCCTTGAGCCTTCAACACTTACCATGCAATGTATTGCATCGTACTCTTTTCTATTATTTTCAACAGCTCCACAGGCTGATTCTCCCACAGAACTGACCACGTGGAACGGATTCAGTAGTAAACTTGTTGACAGCCCAGATTTCGAAGAACCCAAACACTGCTTCTGCTATCTGAGTTCTAGCACCTGTGTTCTTTAAAACAAATCAGCTCTAGCGGCTTTCTGCCTTGGTGGTAAAGGCAGCGGGTGTGTGCCAATCAGAGTACCTGCTATATCCCCAGGGATCAACAGTGGGTGTAACTGCGGGGAGCACTTGCTTAGTTTGGAAGCTGTGAAGGGGAGGCGGGGGTGTGATGGCGGTGAGTAAGCGGGCCCCAGTCCCTCAGAACATCTTGCTTCGTTCCTTTGAATAATAACTAGCGTTTTACTAATGATCTATTAAAGACGATCAGTAGCCAGCCACCTACATCAAACCTACATCGAGGTATACTATACCTAAGTCTATGTTTACCTAAAGGTAAACCACTTGTTCTATACAACAGAACAAGCCAACACGATGCAATGCTTTTGTTGATTAAGTCATTCATTCAAAATATGGTAAGAAGGAAAACAGACTTAAACGCTGGTACCTCCAAGAACCAGAAATGAAAGTGTGTGGAAGAAAAAGGAGTATTTGCAAAGTCTTACAGGCACAGAAAGGCTTAAGTCCCATCTTGGGTTGTCAGGCCCTCTCTAACAAGGGGAGCGGGTAAAAACCCCACAATGTATACCTTGTAGCCTGTTAAAACAGAAAGTTAACAAATACATAAAGTGCTAATTACGTGTCTGGATAACGGTAGTCCCAAGAACTCTGAAACAAAACTTCCTCCAGCAGACGGGAAGCGACGCCGTGGTCAAACAGTTGCCTAGGGAGCCGCATGCAATTCTGCAACCTCCGAGAGCCAGGGGTGCAGCTCTGAGCATCCCGGAGCGCAGGGCGACCAGGCGATCCAGCACCTGAGGCCACACCCCTGGGCACCCGCCGCCAACCCCCGGGCCCTCGGGGAAGTCGAAACACCCGCTGCAGCAGCCCCGGGGCAGCATCCGAGACAGGGCCTTCCCTGCTCCGGCTTCGCAGAGTCGCCCCCTCCCGAGCACCCAGCCCCTTCTCCGGGGTGCGCACGGCGTGCTCGGTCCCCTCGCGGCCCGCCCCGCAGCACAGACCTGCGGCCTCAGCCGTCCTCACTCCCGCGGTTCGGGATGGGGAAGGAAGCCGGCCGGACGCCAAGGGTCCGCAACACCGGCAGCAGCGTGGCGGGGACCCGCGGGACCCGGCGGAGAGCAGCTTTGTACAACGCAGCGCCTGCCTGGGGGGGGGCGTCCGCAGCCCCCGGGAAGGGGCGCGCCGGGGAGGCCGGGTCGCTGCCGCCGCACTCATAGGTCACGGGAGCTGTCCCTTAACGCGAGTCCCCGCCCCCTGCCTCCTGCGCCTACCCGCCCCGTCTCGTGCGGCGCGGGCCGGAAGGAAGCGCAGCACTTCCGCTCTTCGGTCCGCCGGCTTGGCTTGCGAGCCTTTGGGACCGTTCATTACCGTGGTCTAAGCGTGCGCTCTGAGGCCTTGCTGTCCCCAGGAACGGTTGCCGCACGTCGCAGGAGATGCACAGAGCATGTTCTTGATACTAAATGCTTCCTGCTTGGGAAGCCTGGTGCCTCTGTTGCTGGAGGCTAGGGGTTCAGCGAGGGACTTGAGAAGACATGTGGAGAGGGCAGATCCTTGGGACCTGTCCCAGCATTCCACGTGGGAGGGCCTGGGGCGGAGAAGCCCTCGACACACACACACACACACACACACATTGCTTTTGTTGGAGAAGCCCTCGACACACACACACACACACACATTGCTTACATTGCTTTTGTTGTTAATTCTCCTTCTTAAGATGCGCTTCAGCGAGGGACTTGAGAAGACATGTGGAGAGGGCAGATCCTTGGGACCTGTCCCAGCATTCCACGTGGGAGGGCCTGGGGCGGAGAAGCCCTCCACACACACACACACACACACACACACACACACACACACACACTGCTTTTGTTGGAGAAGCCCTCGACACACACACACACACACACATTGCTTACATTGCTTTTGTTGTTAATTCTCCTTCTTAAGATGCGCCCCAGTGCTGTCTTGGATGTTGGGCGGAGAAGCCCTCGACACACACACACACACACACACACACACACACACACACACACACATTGCTTTTGTTGTTAATTCTCCTTCTTAAGATGCGCCCCAGTGCTGTCTTGGATGTTGCTCTTTTTTTTTCTTTTTTGTCTTTTTGAGACAGGGTCTCCCTTTAGTCCCAGCTGGCCTGGGGCTCTCTGCAGACCAGGCTGGTCTTGAACTTGCAGAGATGCATCTGTCTCTGCCTCCGTCTTAAAAACATTTTTGTATTTTGGGAAGGAGGCCCCTCTGTGTAGCCCTGGCTAACTTGAAACAGTCTATGTAGACCAGGTTGGCCAGGTTGGCCAACAATTCACGGAGATCCGCCTGCACCTCCCCTCCAACGTACTGGGATTAAAGGCCTGTGCCACCACCCCTGGCTAGGGACTATATATATTGTAATCTTTCACATTAAGATTCCTTGCGTAGAACACATTTGCTTAATATGTGGGAGCTGGAGAGATGGCTCAGTGGTTCAGAGCAGTGGCTGTTCTTGCAGTGGACCAGAGTTCAGTTCTTAGCGCCCACATGGCAGCTAATAACCATCCTTAACTACAGTTTGAGGGGATCTGACCCCTTCCCTTGGCGTCCTCCGGAACTGCAGGACACAAGTGCATCTACATACATGCAGACAAAACATTTATACTCATAAACTAAAAATACAGGTTGCAGAGATGGCTCAGCAGTTAAGAGGGCTAACCGCTCTTGCAGAGGACCCAGGTTCGATTCCCAGCACCCACATGGCAGCTAAGAACCGGCTTAGTGGCCACACCTTTAATTCTAGGAGGCAGAGGCAGGCGGATCTCTGGGAGTTCAAGGCCAGCCTGGTCTACAGAGTGAGTTCCAGGCCAGCTGGGCTATAGGGAGACCCAGTCTCAAAAACAAACAACAACAAAATTAATAAATTGCTTCCTCCTAATAATGTTCTGTTATTAGATAGGATTTTCTTCCCCTCTTAAGCTGACTTGGGGAAAAGAAGTTGACTTCTGTCACATGTGGTTCCCTTAAGTAAACAGGATTCATCAGGCTGTTTATTTCAGCTTACAGCTCACAGTCCATCAGGGACAGAAGCCAAAAAACAGGAACTCAAAGCAGGAACCTGGAGTCAGTATTAGGTTATAAAAAGGCCCCAAACTGAAGCAAAAAAAAACATGGTGGAAGGCTGTATACTGACTTGCTCCCTGTGGACTGCTCAGCTATCATCCCTGTATAGCCCCGTCGACCTGGCAGGGTAAGCAAAGTCCACAATGGACGGGGCCCTTCTACATCAATTAGCAATTAAGAAAACGTTCTACAGGCGTGACTACCGGCCAATCTGATGGAAGAAATCTTACAATTGTGGTTCCCTGTTCCCAGATGTTTCAGATTGATATGGTTCTATAAAGTTCCATTCAGTGAATCATGGCTGTTCTCTAGCCTGCCTGTGACAAGCACAGAGTTCGCCATCTTGGAAACAGATTAGCCAGCAGATATCAGCTGATATCAGCCAAAACTGGTATCAAAATTCCCAGAGAGGAAGTTACTCTCAAATATCTGACACATAGAAACTATGAGAATAATAAACATTGTTGTCCTAAGCCATTAAGTATGGGAGAAATGTTATTACACGATGATCGATTACCAATACAATACTAATCACTCACGTGGGTATGTCCAATTTATATATGCCTACTGAATTTGACAGAGTGTTTCTGGTTTTATGCCACTAACAAACGCTGTGAGAACATTCTTAGACATACATAATTCTTTAGGAAATGTTTCTAGAAATAGAATTGCTAGAACTCATATTCCAATTTATGATAAAAGTTGGCAAACTACATTCCAAAAAGATTAAAAATTCTATTACTTTATTTTTATTACTGGTGCATAAGACAGGACTTATTTCTTGGCACCTTTGCTAACAATGGACATATTTCATCTTTGCCAGTCTTAGATGGAAAATAACATATCATTATTTTATGGATTCTTTTGGGGGTTGCCCAGATCCTGTCACCTTGCACATGTTGAGAAAACCCTTCACCACTTAGCTACACCCTTTTTCTTTAGCCTGTTGTTTTCACAGCACTTTCTTGCTGCGTCACTGAGGTTGACCTTGAAACTACTGTGTAGTCTGCTGGCCTTGAAGTCTAGATCATCCCACCTCATCTTCCCAGATTCTGACATTGTGCACCCTTGGAAGTATTCATTAGGTGAAGTTTGGGGGTTTTTTTTTCTATTATTTGGGCAGTTCAGGTATTGAATCTTGATATTAACTTATTACTTATACATTACAGCTATATATTAACTTTTGGCCGTACATAATGCAGGTAGTTTCTAATTGTGTTACTACTATGGCATCTTTTACTCTGGCAGACTTTTCTGAGTTTATATATCAAGTCTGTCATCTTTCTTAGGGCTTCTCATCATGTTCAGAACAACTGTCTTCAGTATGTCTGTGTATGAGTATGCACACGTGTACAATTGCCTGGAGAGACCAGAAGAGGGTGTTGGGTCCTCTGGAGCTAGAATTATCTGTAAGAATGACTTATAATATGGGCATAATCTGAACTAATGACTTTTACCTAACCTTGCAACTAAAAAGTTATAATGTAAAGAAGCTCATTGAGCCATTTTCCCTCCTGTGACCTGAGCACCTGACTTTAATCCCTCAGGACCCCACTTTGCCGGGCACCAAGATACTGGATGAACATGTGTGTGTGTGTGTGTTGTTAACATATCAAAGATGCTGAATGAACATGTGTGTGGGTTATTAACATATCAAAGATAGTGAATGAACATGTGTGTTGGTTACCAACATATCAAAGATGCTGAATGAACATATGCATGGGTTATCAACATATCAAAGATACTGAATGAACATGTGCATGGGTTATCAACATATCAAAGATACTGAATGAACATGTGCATGGGTTATCAACATATCAAAGATACTGAATGAACACGTGTGTAGGTTGTCAACATATCAAAGCGATGGAAGCAGAATGTTTTCTCATTGAAAAAAGATGAGAAAAATTGAGGATTCTGTTTATAATTGTGCGTGTGTGTGTGTGTGTGTGTGTGTGAGTGTGATATCCTATGGATCAAAGGGCAAAATTCTCCTAAGGGTGAGTCCTAGTTTCTACTTCCCCAATTCATGCTGGAGATACTGTTTCAATAAATGAATCAGTGAATCCTGGGTCCAGAGAAGAAATGGGGTCTCAGAGTTTGAATCCCCCTCCCCCTTAAAATGAATGCTGAGTGAGGCTGCTTCTTTTTGCTTTTCTTTTGTTTTCTTTCTTTTCTCATTCTCTTTCTCTTTCTTTTCCTTCTCTTCTCTTCTCCTTTCTTCTCTTCTCTTCTCTTTTCTTGAGATAGCTAGCCTAAAAACTTGCTATTTAGACCAGGGTGACCTTCAAGATTCACCTCCCTCTGCCTCCTGAGTGCTGGGATTAAAAGTATGCACCAGCACACCTGGCACAATGTTATCTTATTCAGGGGCAACTGTAATGACGCTTAGAAACGATGCATTATGGTGTCCTGGGTGAAGAAGAGACTCTCTACTCTGAGCTCACAGGTCAGTGGGGAAATATAGAACATCTCAGTCTTACATTGCAAGTCGCAGGACACAGCACAAGGTTTTCCTTGCTAGCTTACACCAGGGCACTACCTCATGGCTCAGTGCCTGGAGAGGTGGGGGGGGATGTCACACAAAGGCAAGTGACATGACAAGTGTGGCGCTTTCTGGATAGCTCTTCACTGGCGCACTTTAATAATTCTTTGTGTGTTGCTTTCATTTCCTTTTTGGTCTTTTTGAGACTGAGTCTCCTGTAGCCCCCCAGCTGGCCTGGAACTCACTATATAGACCAGGGTGGCCTCTTCACCAAGCCCATACCTTAAGGAACTGTGCTCAAAACTTCCACTTTCATTTTTATCTTTCTGCTTTTGATATGGAGATCTTTTTTTTTTTTTTTTGGTATTTTTGAGGCAGGGTCTCCCTTTTAGTACCAGCTGTCCTGGAGCTCGCTCTGTAGACCAGGCTGGCCTTGAACTCACAGAGATCCACCCCCCTCTACCCCCCCCCCCCGAGTGCTGGAACTAAAGGTGTGTGCCACCACATCTGGCTTTATATAAAGATCTCTTTATCCCCCAAATCTTGTGCACAGGCGCAGCAGTTAATGAATTTATGCAGGGGGATTGGAACTAAGGTGTCATCAAAGCAATTTGTGAACCTTTAAATGCCATTCAGAAAATATTTTCCCTGATATGGAAACCATGAGACATTTAATTCAAAATCTTGGGGAGAAAAAAAATTTGGTGGCCATTTACGCTACTGCTTGAAAACAGTTCAGTTAAAGCATTTTACTCCTTGGAACCAAATTAAAATAGATGTACAGTTCTATCAAGAGGGGGGAAAAAGTATATTTCTGAGGAAACTAGGTCTTCTAGAACCTCTGAGACCTCCACCCAATTCTCCTGTCTTCCATGGGGCTCAAAAGGCAATGCAAGAAACAAGCTGGCAGAGGCTGATGGTGCTGGCTAGTCTGCCTTGACTCTCCAAGCCTATCTTTCTCTGGGAAAGAATATCCTTTCCTTCCTTGAAATGCCTTTGTTGTCTCCTTGTTTTATTCCCATGCCATCTTGCTGCCTTTGAATTAATTTGCCAGTTAAAATGAGATGGATAGGTTGAAGAGAGGATATTCTAATATTGTTCTAATATCTAATATTCTAATATTTTTCAAGGTTTTCTTGTAAATGTTCTTTTCTGTGTTCTTTATTCTGTAAATTTTGACTACTTAATTGAAGATTACACCTGGTAAATTATAATGTGGGTTTTATTTTTTTTAATGCAGTCACAGCCAGGCTGGTAACCTTCTGTAAAGGAGGAATTCACTTTGTACACTATCATGCTTGCCTACAAATTATCAAAAATTAAAAAGGGTCAAGGCCAGGCTGGCCTCAAATCTCAGAGATCCACCTGCCACTGCCTCCCTAGTGCTGGGATTAGAGCTGAATATTATCACACCCCTCCTCAAATGTCTTTTGTTTTGTTTAAGACGGGGTCTGACTATGGAGCCTAGGCTAGCCTCAGGCTCCGGATTCTTCTGGATCTTCCATTCCCCAGTGTTGGGATTATGAGCACAAGCTACCACAACCTCGCTTCAAAAGTCTTAATAACTAGCCAGGCATGGTGGCGCATGCCTTTAATCCTAGCACTTGGGAGGCAGAGGCAGGCGGATCTTTGTGAGTTCAAGGACAGCCTGATCTACAGAACCGAGTTCCAGGACAGCTGGGGCTACAGGGAGACCCTGTCTTGAAAAAGACCAAAAAAAAAAAAAAGTCTTAATAATTGAGCAATGGGGGCTGGAGAGATGACTCAGTGGTTAAGAACACTGGCTGCTCTTGAAGAGGCTCTGGGTTCAAATCCTAGCACCCACATGGCAGCTAACAACCGTCCATTCTAGTGCTAGGGGATCCAATGCCCTCTTCTGTCCTCCATGGGCATTGTGGGACACAGGTTCACATTTATACATGCAGGGAATAAACTCATACACAGAAAATAAAAACAAATAAAAATATACCTGAGCAGCTCTGAGCTTTCATTATGCCTCCATTTTTCTTTCTCCCTCTCTCGGTATACATGTAAACATATATTCAACAAGAGTGAGGACAAATGGGACGCCTAATATTTTCTGCCTGGATTGTTTTACAGCCTTCTTGTGTACAACCTGGATGGGGACCACAGAGATCCTTCTTGTGTACAACCCAGGACAGGGACCACAGAGAGGATCCTTCTTGTGTACCACCCTGGACGGGGACCACAGAGAGGATCCTTCTCTGACATTCTCAGCCTGGTTTGTCACAGTTCTCTTCTAACATTTATTTTTATTTTATGCAAATTAGTGTTTCACCTGCATTTATGTAAGTGCACTTGTGCATTCGATCCCTAGGAGGCCAGAAGAGGGCATCGAATCCCCCTAGAACCAGAGTTAAGGGCAGTCGTTAGCAGCCATATTGAGACTGGGAACTTCTGTAGGAACAGCCAGTGCTTTTTGGGGGGCCTTTTTGAGACAGGGTCTCCCTTTAGTCCCAGCTGTTCGGGAACTCACTCTGTAGACCAGGCTGGCCTCAAACTCACCGAGATCCACCTTCCTCTGCTTCCTGAGTGCTGGAATTAAAGGTGTGCGTTACCACACCCAGTTCAGCTAGTGCTATTTTTTTTTTTTTTACAGGGTGGTATGGGCGTAGATCAGCCAGTGCTCTTAATTGATGAGCCATGCCTTTAGACCCTGGACATTTAGTTCTTTTGTGTGTGTGTGTGTGTGTGTGTGTGTGTGTGTGTGTATTGCGGTGCTAGGATTGAACTCAGAGCCTTATGCATTGTAGGTAAGCCCTCTTTCACTGAGCCACAGCCCAGCTCACAGCTCCTCACTGGCGGATTCTAGACCAGGGCTTTTTATCAGTAAGCCAAGCCCCCAGCCCCTCACTGGGAGATTCTAGGCAGGCACTCTACTGCTAAGGGGTGCTCTCAACCCTAACACTTATTTCTAAAGAAGCCCAGCTTTCCCATGGCTCACATTAGTTGCATAGGCACTGGCATTATCCTGCCTTTTTTTTTTTTTTTTTTTTGGTCTTTTTGAGACAGGGTCTCCATGTAGCCCCAGCTGTCCTGGAACTGACTCTGTAGACCAAGCTGGCCTTGAACTCACAAAGATCCACCTGCCTCTGCCTCCCAAGGGCTAGAATCAAAGGAGTGTGCCACCACACCCAGCTACCCTGCCTTTTTACAACCTTGAAAATATTTGTCAGTACATGGCTCCTTCCCTTGTGAGAGTCTGCAGAAAAGGCATCTTGAAATATTGTTAGTATTTTTCTCTCCTTTTGTAAACTTTGTATGAAGTACATTCAGAATGGTTTACAACAGTGAAGCGTACAGGGAGACTGGAACAGGTATGCCGTTAGCTAAAGATTCTGTTCTGCAAAATTAAGTTTGCCGGGCATTGAGGCATCAGTGTTGGTGCATTTCTCCCCTCACACCTGCGCTTCTTCTTACCTCAACTTCTCTGTGCTTTGGGGGTTTCCATGGTTACCTCCTACACGTCTTTTCATTTTCAGGACTGGAATCAGTGTTGTGTATTTTTGAATGAAGACATGAATAGTCAAACTATTCAACTGCAGCAGATGACGGCGCTTTATCACATATGCTTTCTGCAAAGTGCGATGACTCCTGATTCCTTGCTCTTCTTGTCCAAAGATAAGTGGCTTGGCTGCTCCTTGTAGCTTGAGTCTCTGGACCACCCTAGTGCCACTCCCTAAGCGACAAATGTCTGCACAGGTGTTTGAAACCCAAGAAGCAGAGTCTCCCTAGTAACAGACGCCTAGGCGTATTGTCAGGCTTGGGATTTGGAGGAGTTATATGTAGGAAAAAGTAGAACTTTCAGCCAGAAATGGATGTGTTTCTAGAACTCTTGAATTCACACATTTGATCATGCTTTAACTGGTGGCCAATTTAATGCTTGGCTAGGCTCTCACTGACATCCACCAAGCACTGCCCTCAAACCTTCCGGTGAGGCCCTGTGGATGATGGGGAGATAGTCTGGTCAGCTTCCTTTTTACTTTTTAAAAATAACAGTTGGAGCTGGAGAGATGGTCTAGTGGTTAAGAGCACCACTGCTCTTGCAGAGGATCTGAGTTCAATCCCCAGCACCCACATGGCGGCTGAGAACCGTCTATAATTCTGATTCCAGAAGAACTCCAGTTCCAGGGGAATCTGACACCCTCTTCTGACCTCTGGGGCATTGCACAACACGGGTGCACAAACCTGCATGCAGATAGTACATTCATACACATAAAAAATAAAGAAAAGTTAAAAAATTCATTAAAAAATAAGAACAGTTAAGGGGCTGGAGAGATGGCTCAATGGTTAAGAGCACTAACTGCTCTTACAGAGGACCCAGGTTCGAATCCAGCACCCACACTGTGGCTAACAACTGTCTATTACAACTCTAGTTCCAGGGGATCCAACACCCTCTTCTGATCTCTATGGGCACTGCATGACACAGGTGCACTTACACACATGCAGGCAATACACTCATATACATAAAATTAAAAAAAAATAATTTTGGGAGGGTTTGTCTCTCTGAGACAGGGTCTTCCTTTAGCCCCAGCTGGCCTGGAACTCACTATGTAGAGCAGGCTGACCTTGAACACACAAAGATTCACCTGCCTCTGCCTCCCGAGTTCCACCATGCCCAGCAAAAATAATTATTCTTTAAAAATGATTACATTTGGGGCTGGAGAGATGGCTCAGTGGTTAAGAGCACTCACTGACTGCTCTTGCAGAGGGCCTGGGTTCGATTCCCAGCACCTACATGGCGGCTGAGAACCATCTTTAACTCCAGTTCCAGGGGAATACGATGCCGTCTTCTGATCTCCACAGGATTGCACAACATGGGTGCACCTACCTACATGGAGACAGTACACACATAAAAAATAATAAATTTGCCAGGCGTGGTGGCACACGCCTTTAATCCTAGCACTTGGGAGGCAGAGGCAGGCGGATCTTTGTGGTTCAAGACCAGCCTGGTCTACAGAGTGAGTTCCAGGACAGCTGGGACTACAGGGAGACCCTGTCTCAAAAAGACAAAAAAAAAAAATTTTTTTAATTTAAAAAAAGATTACGTTTATATTTGTGTGTGCACACACTGGGGTGCATGTGTAGAGGTCAGGGGACAGCTTGTAGAAGTTGGTTCTCTGCCTCCAGCATGTGGGTCCTGGCAATCAAACCCTGTCTGTCAGGCTTGGTGGCAAGTGTCTGTACCCACGCAGCCATCTCGGCGGCCCCTGCTTTAACATTTTGACTAGCTTCCACATTCTCCACAGTGGCTGTACCATTTGCTGTCCCCAACCGAGCCACCTTGCAGACGAGGCATGGTGTCTCAACTGATCACTGAGCTCACAGATCCTCTCTAGTCCAGCTGGCCAGCTTGCTCTGTGGATCTGGATTCTGAAGTGAGTGCTAGAGCTACAGGCAACCAGATGTAGACACACCCGTATGCCATTTCTGTGAGGTCTGGGGATCTGAACCCAGGGTCCTACACTTACTTCTTGTGTGCCAAGTGCTCTAACCACTGAACATTCTCCTCAGCCCTGACTGTAGCTTTGGCGTGTATTCACTACTAACTGGTGATGCTGACCATTGTTTGATGTCCTTGTTGGCCATTTGTACATTCTCTTTGGAAAAATGTCCATTGAAGTCCTTTGCCCATTTTTGAATTGGGTTGACTTTTTCTTTTTTTTCTTTTCTTTTTTTTTTTTTTTTTGGTCTTTTGAGCAGGGTCTCCCTTTAGTCTCAGCTGGCCTGGAGCTCGCTCTGTAGACCAGGCTGGCCTTGAACTCACAGAGATCCGCCTGCCTCTGCCTCCTGAGTGCTGGAATTAAAGGCATGTGTAACCAGGCTCAGCACTAAAGACAGTTCTTAGCTGCCATGTGGGTGCTGGGAATCTAACCCAGGTCCTCTGCAAGAGTAGTCAGTGCTCTTAACCACTGAGCCATCTCTCCAGCCCCCCCCCCTTTTTTTTTAATAAAATTACATTTAATGTGTAATGATACACATCTTTAGTCCCAGTATTTGTGAGGCAAAGCCAGGTATCTCTCTATGAGATGGAGGCCAGCCTGGTCTACATAATGAGTTCTAGGCCAGCTGGGCTATAGGGAGATCCTGTCTTAAAAAATTAATTTGTATAAGCCGGGCATGGTGGCACACGCCTTTAATCCTAGCACTTGGGAGGCAGAGGCAGGCGGATCTTTGTGAGTTCAAGGCCAGCCTGGTCTACAGAGTGAGTTGCAGGACAGCTGGGGCTACAGGGAGACCCTGCCTCAAAAAAGATAAAAAAAAAAAATGAATTTGTTGTCAGGTGTGGTGGCGTATGCCTTTAATCCCAGCATTCGGGAGGCAGAGGCTGACGGACTCTGTGAGTTCAAGGCCAGCCTGGTCTACATGGTGAGTTCCAGGCTAGCTGGGGATATAGGGAGACCCTGTCTCAAAAACAGCAAAAACAAAAAACAAAACAAAACTAAGCTAAAAAAAAAAACCAATTTTTTTATAGGGGTGAATGCATGTGGAGGTACATGCCATGTCATGCCAGTAGAGGTCAAAGGACAACATTGGGAGTCAGTTCTCTCTTCCTACCTTGTGGGTCCTAAGAAGCAAACTCAGGTTATCAGGCTTGTCAGTAGCACCTTTACCAGGTGAGCCATCATGCCGGCCCCGGGTTGACTTTTTCTTGTTAAGTTTTAGGAGTTCTGCATCTTGCTTGTTCTTGGTCATTGACCTCTCACCCTATATCTGTAACAGACAGCAGAAAAGACAAAGGCAGAAGATAGAGCTTCCTTTGATTTTCAGGGCACAACCCAGAAGCTTCATGTGCCATTACTCATCCCTCACTAGCTGCTCGTTAGTCACCTGCCTCGTGTATCTGCCTGAGAGACTGCTTTAGAATTGTGCTCAGCTATAAAGTTCCTATCCCGGGATAGTAGCTCTGACCAACATATCTTAGAAAACAAGTGGTCAGTGCATGATTGCTGAGCTTGGCCAGAGCATCACAACAGTGGCAGTCAGTGGAAGACATGAACAGAGACTGGGGAGACTGTTCAAAGATGCACCCCCAGTGACCTGCTTGTCCCAAGTAGGCCACACCTCCCAACTTTTGTAAATGTTGTAAAGGTTCTGTAGAACCTTCCAATGTTTCTAAATATTCCCAAATATCATCATGAGCTAGAAAACCAAGTATTCAACATGTGCACCTGGGACAGGCATTTCATAGTCAACCCCTAACAGACACTACCGCGCAGTTTGTCCACAGAAGATAACAACTGCAAATAAAGCATTTAAAAAATGAGAGATTTTGAAAGTTTCTACCACAATGATTGGTAAGTAGGGGCTGAAGAGATGCCTTATTTGTGTACAGTTATTGCAGAAGACTTGAGTACAGTTCCCGGCTCTCACTATCAGTGGCTCAAACCACCTGTAACTCCAGGGAATCTGACACCATCTGGCCTCAGAGGGCACTGCATTCACATACAGATGCCCACATGCAGACACACACATACACATAATTAAAAAAATAAAACAGATATATTTTTTTGAGGCAGGGTCTCCCTTCAGTCCTAGCTGGCCTGGAGCTCTCTCTATAGATCAGGCTGGCCTTGAACTCACAGAGATCCGCCTGCCTCTGCCTCAAGTGCTGGGATTAAAGGCGTGTACCACGACACTTAGCCAAAAAAAAAAGATTTAGTAAATGTTTGGAGAGATAAATATGTTTTTTTTAATTTTATTTATTTTTGTCTGTGTATGAGTGTACTGTCTGCATATAGGTCTGTGCACCTGTGTTGTGCAATGCTGCGGAGGTCAGAAGAGGGTGTCGGATTCCCCTGGAACTGGAGTTCTCCTGGAGTTGGAGTTACAGACGGTTCTTAGCTGCCATGTGGGTGCTGGGGATTGAACCTGGGTCCTCTGCAAGAGCAGTCAGTGCTCTTAACCGCTAGGCTATCTCTCCAGCCCCAAATATGTTTAATTGATTTAAATAATATACAGTATATACATGTATCAAACATTATACTGTACTCCATTAATATGTAGAATTTTTTGGTCTTTTTTGAGATAGGGTCTCCCTTTAGTCCCATCTGGCCTGGAACTCACTATGTAGACCAGGCTGGCCTTGAACTCACAGAGATCCACCTGCCTCTGTCTCTGGAGTGCTGCAATTAAAGGCGTAGCCACCACACCCTACTGAGAACAAAGGATGTTGGAGAACAGCTGTCAGTGTGTCTGCCACAGCTCAAGTGCAGATCCTTTTCCTGAAGGTCAGGGTTCAGTATGTTGTGTATGATGTGCACCAGGTCTGCTTCTTTGACTCATAAACTCTGTAAGCACAACGACCAACGTAACAGTGCAGGAAGCTGATTGTGGGAATGGCCAGGAGCCGAAGCACAGACAAAACGACTCATGACTATTTTTAATTTTTTTTTTTTTGTATGTGTATGAATGTACTGTCTGCATGCAGGTCTGTGCACCCGTGTCGTGCAATGCCGCGGAGGTCAGAAGAGGGTCTCGGATTCCCCTGGAACTGGAGTTCTCCTGGAATTGGAGTTACAGACGGTTCTTAGCCGCCATGTGGGTGCTGGGGATCGAACCCGGGTCCTCTGCAAGAGCGTCGGTGCTCTTAACCGCTAGGCTATCTCTCCAGCCCCGACTCATGACTATTAATACCAGTTAAGATTCCGGAGTCAGTGTAAAAGATGAGCGATGATCTGATCTGGTACGAAATGCAGATCCCCTCCCTGCACATTTGTCTTCTTTTCATAGAAAACACTTCATTACTTCTTTTTTTTTTTTTTTCAGTTCGGGGATGATAGCCAAGCACTTTACCACACTGAGCCACACTCCAGCCCCTCACTGGGGGATTCCAGACAAGTGGTCTACCACTGAGCCACACCCCAGCCCCTCACTGGGGGATTCTAGGCAGGTGCTCTACCACTGAGCCACACCCCAGCCCCTCACTGGTGGGTTCCAGGGAGGTACTCTACCACTGAGCCAAATCCCCAGCCCCTCACTGGGGGATTCCAGGCAAAGGCTCTACCATGCCCCTAGCTCTAGAGGTTTTTTTTTTGTTTTTATTTTTTGGTGTTTTTGAGACAAGGTCTCCCTGTAGCCCCAGCTGGCCTGGAACTCACTCTGTAGACCAGGCTGGCCTTGAACTCATCACGGAGATCTGCCTGCCTCTGCCTCCTGAGTGCTGGGATCAAAGGCATGTGCCACCATGCCCAGTGATTTCTCCTTTTTTAAAAAAAACTGGAAATTGGATTTTATGGTATAGGTTTTCCTGAAGAGCTGTCTCGGGGACACTTAGAAACTCAATTAGCAGATAGATATCTATTTAATGCTTTACTGAAGCACCTGATTCTATGTAACTGCAAATTGCTCTGTAGGCAAGATTTGGTATTCCTCTGAATTTCAACACTTAGGATATTTAACACAAGCATGGGCTCAGCTATACATCTATCCATGCTTCTGTTCCCAGGAGATGCGTGTTACTGGTATAGGATTTGATTTAACCATGTACCATGTCCTCTGTGCCTCACACTTCTGTAAGATCTAACACAGCTTGCTATAATCTATTAAGCTCTGTGTCTAATATTTTTTTCCATTTTTTAAATTCTTTGGCAGTTTCATAGATGTAGATAATAACTTTTAGTCATTTTTATCTCCCTCTTCCTCTCACCGAAACCCTTCTCAAATCCCACTCCTACGTTCCTGTCCTTTTGTGTGTCACCCACTGAGTTTGCATAGAGCCCTTGCCCAAGTGTGGGTGGGAGGCTCTTTCCTGGAGCAGGGGCAACCTACCAGTGTTTCCACCACTGGAGAAAGTGGCACTGCCTCACCCAGCCACCATTGACAGGCAATAGTGCCTCAGGGAGGGCCCCATGCCATCCACAATGAAAGGGTGATGAGCCCAGTCTAGTTCAGGTTTCACGCAGAAAGCCAAGGCTGCAGTGGCCTGACCTGGATACTGGGAATCCAACCTGGGTGCCCTGCAAGAGCTGCCAGCACTCTTTGCTGCTAAGCCATCTCTCCAGCCTGATAATTTCTAAACATTCAACTTTAATTTCCAGGCCCCAATTGAGAATTTTTTTTAAACTTTTCTTTGTGATGGACACTAGGGAAGCCTGGGAAAAACGGTCACAAGTCACAAGTCACAGCTGAAGCACTGGCTGGGAACAAACCTATTGTCCAGCCCATAAAGAGCTGGTCTTTGATTTCTTCTTAACCAGACTCGTACCAGTTGTGTTATTGAATCCAGACAGCAGAATGGAAACGCCAAGGTACATGGAGACTGTGTGCTTACAGGACTCCACCACTGGAAGACAGTTTTTATTTACGCAAATCAGAAAATAAGGAATCCACCCAGTGTGGTCCCCCATGCCTTTAATCCCAGGACTCAGGAGGCAGAGGCAGGTGGACCTCTGTGACATCAAGGCCAGCCTGGTCTACATAGTGGGTTCTAAGCCTGCTGGGGCTATAGGGAGACCCAAAATAGGGTCTGGAGAGATGGCTCAGTGGTTAAGAGCACCCACTGCTCTTGCAGAGGACCCGGGTTCGATTCCCAGCACCCATATGGAGGCTAAGAACCGTCTTTAACTCCAGTTCCAGGGGAATCCGATGCCCTCTTCTGACCTCCGCAGCATTGCACGACACAGGTGCACCAACCTACATACAGACAGTACACTCATACACATAAAAAAAATAAATAAAATGTGCTGAGTTTGGTGGTACACACCTGTAATCCCAGCACTTGGGAAATGGAGGCTGGAATATGGGAAGCTCAAGGTCAGCGTCGGCTACATTGTGAGTAGAGGCCAGCCTGGGCTACAATGAGACCTTGTCTTAAAAACTTAAACAAGCCGGGCGTGGTGGCACACGCCTTTAATCCTAGCACTTGGGAGGCAGAGGCAGGCGGATCTTTGTCAGTTCAAGGCCAGCCTGGTCTACAGAGCACGTTCCAGGACAGCTGGGGCTACAGGGAGACCCTGTCTCAAAAAGACCAAAAAATAAAAAAATAAAAAAAAAAATTAAATAAGAATAAAAATAATAAGAAAGCATGCCATTTGATTTCAGGTCTTTTATTAGCACCTCCTGATGTTATTTAAAGATTCAGCACCACAGTGCACATCTCCAAATTTTTTACTTTTTCTCCTTGTCATTTTATTAATTTTAGTTTCCACACTCAGAAATAACATGGCTGCACATCACTGAAATAGACACGTCAATCCACGGCTTGCTCTTTTTGTTTGTAGCGGCAGTCCTATTTAAATACAGCGTATCCAACCACAAAAGGTGTTAGAAAATTTTATTTCAGGCTTGTAAGAAAAAGTATAGCAGAATGTGATTGAAATCTTAAGCCGTGTTTATTTCTGCTCATCCGAAGCAAAGATTCTACAAAAAGTTATGAGAAATAAGTAACTGAATCCAGGTGCGGGGATGCACACCCCTGGCTCCAGCTCTCAGGAGGCTGAGGCAGGAGGATCACAAGTTCAAGGTCAGTCTGGGCTATGTAAAACCCTATATCAAAAATCCAAATATAAAAAATCGTGGGAGCTTCCCTTGCTACGAGCAGGTACAATGCAGTCCTGGTAAGGAGAGCACAGTGCCCACCTTGCAGACACTGTGGGGAACTGACCCCTCATGCAGAGGTCAGTCAGTTACTTCCGTAACCCAACCTGAGAGGTACTTCCAACTCAGGTCCTTAGCCTGGGAGAACGGAACGTTTCTCGTCTTGGCCATGTTTTCCCACCTGCCCAAAGAATGCTGGTCTCTGAACAGGAATTTCAGGCTGATAGTTGATGGCCTATCTTCAGCCTATGCCCACTCACAAGTCACTTCATTGCTGGTGATTTGATAGGTCTCCTTCCAGCCCCACACCAGCTACCCAGGTTGGTGGTCTCATGGACTGCTGTCTTAACATCCACTGGTCAGTTGAACAAAATTCAGGCCTGCTTTGGCCTGTATGCACGCAAAAATAATGGCCGGGAAGTCTGTGTAATTATGGTAATGGATAATTCAATTTATTGCCTGCTACAGCTTGCTTTTAATTTTTTTTCAAATTTTTATTTATTTTTGTATGTATATGAGTGTACTGTCTGCATGTAGGTTTGTGCACCCGTGTCATGCAATGCCGCGGAGGTCAGAAGAGGGTCTCGGATTCCCCTGGAACTGGAGTTCTCCTGGAATTGGAGTTACAGATGGTTCTTAGCCACCATGTGGGTGCTGGGAATTGAACCCGGGTCCTCTGCAAGAGCAGTCGGTGCTCTTAACCGCTAGGCTATCTCTCCAGCCCCGCTTTTTATTATTTTTTTAAGGGATTCACAAGAGCACACTTGTTTTCAGATCTCATTGACATTGCTCAGTTTGCCATACAATTAGGTAATTGGTGCTAGCATCTACCAGCTTGCTTTTATAATCAAAATATAAGACACTGTCATATTTAACAGGGGGGAAAAATGTAATTCATGGATTAACATATCATACAAACATATGTGTCTATGCCAAAGTAACCTACCATAACTATTAGTGCTGCTTAAATACCTATATATCTAATTGCTTGTGCTTCATTAGTAGGATCGAAAGGTTACTCCTGGACAAACTGTCAACCCCTGAAAGGAAACAGCCAGAATTGACCAGAGTCCAAGTCAACAGCTCCAGAGAGAGTGGACTGTTTTACTTCTCATCCACCTGTGCCCCTTTTCTAAGCCTAGGGAACAACCTGCGGAAGAGGGGGCGTGGTAGAATGTAAGGGCTGCGATTGGGGTGAATGGTGAAACTACAGCAATGTAGTCTGGACACTCATTTGATCAACTTGATTGAACAAACAACCTGTCACCCCCCACTGGATGGTGGGGCTGTAGGTGTTTGGGCACAACAGCCTGCAGATAGGTTTTGCATGAAGGATGCTTGTACTCATGGATTATCACTTATAGCTAAAAAATTTTTTTTTTTTGCAATTTTTTTTTTTTTTGGGTCTCCCTGTAGCCCCCCTTGGCCTGGAACTCACTCTCAACCCTGTGTAGACCAGAATGGCCTTGAACTCACTTTGTAGCTGAGGATGATCTTGAGCTTCTGATTTTTTTGCCTCCACCTCCCAAGTTCTTGGGTTAAAGGCATGCGCCACAAAACCCGCCCAACTTTTGGTGGCTCTTATCAAGGCACAGTTGCAGTACTATGTTCTGAGGAAGAGTCACAGTTCAAATTACAGAAGTCTGCTGATGTCTGAGCTCTAAAACAGTCATAAAATCTGCTTTACAGCTACCAGAAAGTAAAAGTGGTTTTTATAAAGAAAGCTCTTTTATAGCTATGTATTATAACCAATTGCATTTCTTACTCGACTGCAATTGGGGGGTGTTTTTTTTTTTTTTTTTTGTTCTTGTCTTAGTGGGTTTTTTGAGACAAAGTCCTGGCTGTGTAGACCACAGCTGCCCCGTAAGCATCTCCCCAACAGTGATGTTAGTCCGTTTTTCTCTCCCTCTTCTCTCCTCCCAGCTCTGCCCCCCTTTAACAATGGTTTTCCAGGATTCAGACAGATTTAACAGACCAGTGGCTTTTCCCTTTCCCTTCCCCATTGGCTTCCCCTCTTCCCTTCCCCGATGATCCCAATCACCATCTGTTGTTAAGTTAGCCTGCTTTTTCCCAAGACTCATGAGGGGCCTGGATTAAAACCCAACTCAATATCTCTCTCATATTAAAGCCAAACAATTGTGTTTAATAACAATGAATATTAAAAGTTAAATAGTTTTGCTCTGTGGCTAGAGAGATGGCTTATGCAGTTCAAAATGATGTTGCCAGTTCCAAGACCAGAGGTCAGAGTAGTGCCCAGGACCACTCATGAAGGCCCCTCATGACTGTAAATTTTCCGTAATTCCAAATGTCCAACACCTCTAGGAGGCATCCGATGGCTATCTGTCTGACGCTTCTGTGGGCATGGGCCCGCAGTGTCGATAATAACCCACAAACCAAACACACACATACAGACACATAATTAAAAATAATTAAAAAATTAAAAAAAAAAATGCCAGGTGTGGTGCACACACCTTTAATATTTAATTTTGAAAATCCCACGCACTCGAGAGGCAGAGGCATAGCAGATCTCTGTGAGTTGAAGGCAGCTGGTCTACAACTGAGTTCCGGGACACTGGAGCGATGTGGAGACCAATGTCTCAAAAAACTACAATACATAATAAAATTAATATAATATCCTGGCCCTTGGTAAGAGTACTTACCACCTAGGCTGGCTTGGTTCAATTCCTGGGGCCCTTATGGTCCAAGAGAAGTGACTCCTAGAAAGTTTGCTCCTCTGCCTCCACATGTATCACACACACACGTAAAAATTAACACTGCTCTGAAAAGTTCTGTTTTCCTGTCCTTTCGTCGGCAACCTTAGCTACCTCGTTCCCCCACCCCACCACACCCCAGGACTTGACCGTCTCAGTGTGTGGGCCCTTCAAACATACGTGATGTCACAGAGAGCCTGTCTGTGTCTTCCTGGCGCAAAGTGAGCTCTGATCTGCTCAGATGGATGTACCATGGCCGTACGGATCCAGGATAACAGTTTGAGTGGAGGATGCGCATCCCGGCCCATCTCCTGGCCTTTGTGGGCTCTGCACACACAAAAATGGAACAAATTTTAAAAATTCTCAGACACAACACTGGAGCCTCCTTGGCGTTTGTAGACTGAACACAGCCCCCCAGCTGGAATGGAGGTGACATTTTTCTCACCATGCAATTGTGGTCAGTGGACCTCAGTGTCATTATGGAGAGGTCTAGGTCGAGGTCATCAAGTGTACTCTCACAATACCTTTCCCAGGGGCCTGAGAAACCGTGAGAGGAGTTGGGCAATTTCCGCCATCTTTTTTTAAATAAAAAAGCAGGAA